>RCUC01126842.1:0-29267 GCA_003697995.1 Taxidea taxus jeffersonii | reverse complement strand
AGCAAAATAGTGCAGAGGCAAAGTCACCAAAGAAATAAAAAGGAACGCTAAATGTGTAAAAAAAAATCCAGCTATAGTAATCAGAGAAAGGCAAGTAAAGGGGCGCCTGGGTGGCTCAGTGGGTTAAAGCCTCTGCTTTCAGCTCAGGTCATGATCCCAGGGTCCTGGGATCGAGCCCTGCATCGGGCTCTCTGCTCAGTGGGGAGCCTGCTTACTTCCCCCTCTCTCTCTCTGCCTACTTGTGATCTCTGTCAAATAAATAAATAAAATCTTAAAAAAAAAAAAAAAAGAAAGAAAGAAAGGCAAGTAAAACAGCCAGGCCACTTTTCACTCTCAAACTGGCAAGAGTACAGCGAGGCCAAAGAGAAGCCGAGTTTGGCTGCAGTTGGTAGACGTTGGGAACCATTGAAAGGGCATGAGCAGGAGTCCTCTGTAGACAGAGGAGTCTGGTGCCTAACAGGACAGAGAGCCTGGAGCTGAAGCCTGGGCCAGCAGTCTGGGCGTAAGGAAGAGCACAGAGCAGGAGAAGAGAACCACCACAGAAAAAATTCCGTAAGTGGTTTTTTTGAGTTTATTTATTTGACAGACAGAGATCATAAGTAGGCAGGGCAGGGGGGCAGGAGGGCAGGGGAAGCAGGCTCCCTGCTGATCAGAGAGCCCGATGTGGGGCTTGATCCCAGGACCCTGGGATCATGACCTGACCCAAAGGCAGAGGCTTTAACCCACTGAGCCACCCAGGTGCCCCAAAATCCATAGTTCTTGATGGTGAGGAGAGAGCTAGGTCAGGATGGCCAGTGGTGTGGTGTGACTGGGAGGACAGTGACACCGCTGAAGGAAACAAGGATGGATCCTGGGGAGTGGGTGAGGGGGAAGTCCAAGATTTGCTTTTTGACACCGGAGGTCTTGGTTTCAGTCTAGAGTTTCATTACCAGTGACTGGCAGCAGAGTCAAAAGATTTAGACGACAAAAAGGATTTGCTGCCTCTCACAATTGACAAGTCCTGGACTGAAGTTTCAGGCACATCTGCATCTGGATGGCCAAGGGAGGTCATCAGGGGTCTCTGTGTTCTTGCCCAAGGAGGACAGAAATGGCCACAGGCAGCTCCAGGCCTACATTCTCCCAGCAGGGCACAGGTCCTGGAGTGGGAAAAGCGACTGATGAACAGGCTACGGTCATAGCCCAAGTGGGGGGAATGGTTCTCCAAGGGAAAACTGGGGGTCTAGTCACAAAGGGGGACTGGAGCCGAACAGCAAAAAGAATACGTGTCCCCTGCATCCCTCCTCTAAACAACATCTACACAGATCCTGCTACCCGTATAATTTTTAAAATGCTTCTCTTTATCAGAACACAATGGTCCCTCACAAAACTCAAAATATCCTTGTCCCATCTCCAGAAGGAGATATTCCAAGTTATCTACTCAATGGTCCAGCCCCAATTCAGGATCTTGGTGGTGGGCTGTCTCTTTGGCAGGTACTGAGCTAGGCCCTCATGGTCTTTCAGTTGATGGCCAGACAATGATGGAGGAAGCATCAGAGAGCTGAAAGCACAAAACCCTCCCAGCTGAGGAGGGGAGGTGAGGAAAAACACTCAGTGGTCACAGACCCATATGTGGTCCACATACTTGACCAGTTGGGGAGGACAGGATTCCCTGACTCCTGTTTTTGGCTTCTTTGGTTCTGCCATCTCCAAGAGCCTCCCTTGTCCTTCCAGTTCTGTGCCACGAGAAAAGGGGCCTTGGGGGCTCACCTCCCACTGATGTAAGTTTAAGGGGGCAGGGAACACTAGGAGCTGAGTAATCCCTGGCCTTTGTTTTCCAGGTTTGTGGGTTCTTCTGGCAATACAATCCCCTTAATCATTAGGAAGCTTTCAGTCAATTTGCATTCAGTTGTCCCCAGAGCCATTAACCAAACTAGAGACCTCATTGGAAGTTGTAATTCTTGAATCAAGTCCCTGGTGATAGTGTTGGGGGAGGAGCAGGGATTGTCTCTTAGCAACAGCCCTTGGTGCTCTGCCCATCCCAGAAGCCCATGGTTCTGTTGCTTCTTGGGAGGCCTCTGCTGCAGGGCAAGGCAAAGCCCTCCTCTAGGGTGGGAGGCAGAGTCCATCTGCCCTTTCCCACTCAAGCCGCATCCCAGTAGAAGGCTGTTTTTGATGAAAGCAATGGTGGGACAGCAGGAGGGGTTCTTGAACAGCCTGAGGAGTCAAGAGCCTGCCATGGCCCAGCTTTATCTCTGTGTTTCCAGCCTCCCTGTCCTTGCTTGAGCTGACTTTACTAAAAGCAGAGAACTGACTCTTAATCATCTGACTCTCAGCCGTATTGGATTACTGGCTTCAGGCAGAAAGCGCCTCTCTAGGCAAAGCAGCATTTTCTTCCTCAGCTTTCAGATGGGCCCCTTTCAGTCATGTTGGACCCTTTCTTGTTGGACCTTACTGAGGCTGAGGGAGGGGCCACACCCCAACAGAGTGACATTTTTCTACAAGTCCCCTAAAGTTCCAGGTAGGAACATCAACTGAGCTCCAGAGACAGTGGGAGAGTTTTGTTGGCTGCTTTGCTGCTGGGTAGCAGGCAGGGGTCACCAACTTCTGAGGGGGGGAAGTGGTACTATCTTACTTCCCCTCTTAGTTCAGCTAATTCCTCCTTAGGGTCTATTCCTTTAAATAAAATCCCATTTCTCATCCTAATTTCTGAGTTAGGACTTCTTTCTAGTGCAGGTATCACAGACCCAACTCTAAATGGCTTAAGCAACGAAGGGAAAGGATTGGCTCACCCAACTGAACAGACCAGAGCTCAAACAGAGTCTGTGAGAAATCTCTTTCTCCATTTCAATTCTGCTTCTCTGTGTTGGCTTTGTTCCCAGGAGGTTCCTCCCCAAAGAGGCAAAGATAGCCCTTGCAGCTCTAGCCTTCCCCATCAGCTTAGAAACCTGAGCCCAAAGGGGATGCCTTCCCCCCAGTAGTTCCAGAGAAGTCCTGGAGGGAGGAATGACCCCCGGACTCTGCCCATCCCGGGACTCTGCTTGGCCAGGTCCATATTACTTTCTTACCCTGGAGCTGGGCTGGACCATCAACCCCCACTCAAAGTATGTGGACTGAGAAAGTGGGGAAGGAAGAATGGTTCTCCAAGGTCAAAGCAGAATGATTTTACCAAGAGAAGGACTGGGTGCTGGGCTAATAAAGGGAACAAATAGCCACCTGTACCCCCACGTGGAAATGCCTGAGGGCGAAGGGAACTGAGAGCAGGTCAGGATGGAGATGCAGATTTGAGAGTCAGTGGCTTAAAGCTGGGAGTGAATGTGTGGGAGCAAACCGGACTACCAGGGAGAGGGCAGATGCAATGAGGGTGTGAAGGTGGACCTCTCATCAGGAAGATTCAGAAGGCAGTAGGAAGAGGAGGTTGGAGAACCCGAATGCGCAGCTTCATGGCAGCCTGGATGGAGGGGTCAGTAGTGTCAGCCAAGGGTCCAAGTGGGTGGAGATACCTGATGACAACTGGATTGATAAACGGGTGGTCTGTGACCCAGAGGAGCACAGTGTCAGCAGAGGGTGGCTGAAGCCCAGTCATAGGCAGTTAGGAAGAGGAGGGCAGTGATGAGTGGGGTAGAGATTCCACGAGGTAGAGGAGGTATGACCAGAAGCCAGAGATGAGAGAGGAGAGGCAGTGGGAGTTCAGGGTGACCGGGGATACGATGTCAGGAAGGGCGGTGGCTTGTGCTAGAAATAGCCTGAAGAAGACAAATATGGTGGCCCTTTGAGCAAAGGGAAGGGGCAGGACACTTTCTGGAGACCGACCTAGCAATGGACTCTGAAAAAGGACCTGCATACCTAGAGTGGCAGTGATGGGAGGGTACAGAAGCAGGATAGGAATAAACAGTGACACACGCACACAAGTATCATCAGGTGAGGTGACAACTTGGTCACTGCAACATGGTCCAGCCTGCAACAGTACAGCCTGTCTGATGGGTATGGTTTGCATGACATGGAAATAAGCATCTTCTTTTAAGGAATTTTTTTTCAGATGTAAGATACATACAGCCAAATACATATAGTGCAGTAGCCTTAAGTATATAGTCTGATTATTACATATGTAGTCACATGTATGACCACCACTCCTATCAAGATCTAGAACATTTTCAGCATCACACAAGGTTCCCTCTTGTCTCTTCTCAGTTTCTAGTCTCCAGGGAGTAACCTCTATTCTGACTTATGTCATGATGAATTTAGTCTGTTCTTGAACTCTGTATATATGGAATCCTACAGTGTACCCTCTGCTCTGGCTTCTTTTATGCAGCATAATGTGGGATGGGTTCACCCATGTCCTTGCATGTACCAGTGCTTCCTTTTCTTATTGCTGGATAAAATTCCACTATGGACATATCATAATTCATCCATTCTACTAGTGATGGGCACCACCTGGGTTATGTCTAGTTGGAATATAGGTTGTAAGTGTTATAAGTATAATGAATGCCTCCCCCCCTTAAAGAATTCTCATTCTTTCTCACTGTCATGCAAGTACAGCCCCCCAACCCCACAGGTACTGGAGCAGGCCGACCCCCCTCTAGGAGGCCAAGCCATTGGGATCCCCCTCTTTATGGGTGTGTGTTTCCTGGGGCAATTTCCTTATGCATGGGGGAGATCATCCTCCTACGGCTTACTCCCTCTCTTCTAGCCTCCTCGCCCCTCGCCGTGGGTGCCCTGAGCCTTCCGGACCCTGCGGGGGGGCTTGCCCGCGGCCCCCCATGAGCGCACCCGGCTGACCGGCGGGGCGGCCGCGGTGGAGCCCGGGCGCCACGGGGGCGGCGGGGCCATGGCCTCGCTGGACCTGCCATACCGCTGCCCCCGCTGCGGGGAGCACAAGCGCTTCCGGAGCCTGTCGTCGCTGCGTGCTCACCTGGAGTACAGCCACACGTACGAGACGCTCTACATCCTCTCCAAGACCAACAGCATCTGCGACGGCGCCGCCGCCGCCGCTGCCGCCGCCGCCGCCGCCGCCTCCGGCTTCCCGCTGACGCCCGAGCCCGCCGCCCTGCTGGCCGTGCCCGGCGCCCGGCGCGAGGTCTTCGAGAGCACGTCCTTCCAGGGCAAGGAGCAGGCGGCAGGGCCGTCGCCCGCCGCGCCGCACCTGCTGCACCACCACCACCACCACGCGCCTCTCGCCCACTTCGCCGGCGACCTGGTACCCGCCAGCCTGCCGTGCGAGGAGCTGGCCGAGCCGGGCCTTGTGCCCACCGCCGCCGCACGCTACGCGCTGCGCGAGATCGAGATCCCGCTGGGGGAGCTGTTCGCGCGCAAGTCTGTGGCCTCCTCGGCGTGCTCGACGCCGCCGCCCGGGCCGGGCCCCGGGCCCGCCTCCGCCTCGCCCGCGTCCCCCTCGCCAGCCGATGTGGCTTACGAGGAGGGCCTGGCGCGCCTCAAGATCCGCGCGCTGGAGAAGCTGGAGGTGGACCGGCGGCTGGAGCGGCTGAGCGAGGAGGTGGAACAGAAGATCGCCGGCCAGGTGGGTCGGCTGCAGGCCGAGCTGGAGCGCAAGGCGGCTGAGCTGGAGACGGCGCGGCAGGAGAGCGCGCGGCTGGGGCGCGAGAAGGAGGAGCTGGAGGAGCGGGCGTCCGAGCTCTCGCGTCAGGTGGACGTGAGTGTGGAGCTGCTGGCCTCGCTCAAGCAGGACCTGGTGCACAAGGAACAGGAGCTGAGCCGCAAGCAACAGTGAGTGGCCTGCGGGGGCCCTGTGGACGGGTGTGTCCGTGAATGTTCCTGACTGGGTGACCCTGTGTGTCACTGCTGCCGCCACCACCGTGAGTGGGCCCGAGTGTGGCTCTGCGTGTGCCTGTGTGGCGGTGGCTTGGTCCTGTGGCATCTGTGGCCACAAGCACATGATGGTGGTGTGTGTGGGGCCAAGAGCGTCATGACGGTATGTGTTTGGGACCGTGAGGACATGGAAGTACGCCCGCGTGCCTGCCCATGACAACTCGTTCTCTTCCTTCTCCATGTCTCTAGCCAAGGCCAGCCCCTGCACTGTGGCACCAGATCCTCTAACCTTTTGCCGACTCAAAGACGTGGCAGGGTTCTGCCCTCGCCCTTTGCTATCATCAGATTTTCCTTGTCAGCTATATCATTCCTGGAAGCAGCCAAACAGGAGGTTTCTCCTATCCGCCATAACCCCACTGTGCCCTTGCGCTGCTGCCCTTTTCTCCCCTTCCAGAACAACTTCTTGAAAGTTTATACTCCTTGTCTCCAATATCCTTCTCCACTTTCTCTCTTGAACCCACTCTGATCAGATAGATGTCCACCACTGTCCTCCATGTCTCCAACTACCTTCGGGTTGCCGAGGCCCATTCATCACCTTAGCCTGTCAGAAGCATTTGACACAAACAATCCCTGAAACACTTTTTTTTTTTAATTTAATTTAAATTTTTTTTTTTTGTCAGAGAGAGCGCAGGAGTGAGCACAGACAGACAGACAGGCAGGCAGAGGCAGAGGGAGAAGCAGGCTCCCTGCCGAGCAAGGAGCCCGATGTGGGACTCGATCCCAGGACGCTGGGATCATGACCTGAGCCGAAGGCAGCCGCTTAACCAACTGAGCCACCCAGGCGTCCCCCTGAAACACTTTCTTCACTTGGATTCCAGAGCACTCTCCTTTTTGTTTGCTCCTTCTCGGTGTTCTTTGCTCGCTTCTTATTTCTGCGGTCTTTAAATGTAGAAGGAAATACACGAATGTTATTTATCTACCCCTGTTATGATACAAGTAAGCTCTGTGGGAGCAAGAGCTTTTCTCAGGTCTGTCCACTGCTGTGCCCCTGAATATCTAGAACAGTGCCTGACACCTAGAAGGTATTGAATGTGAATACACTTGGGAGTAAATGCTCAAGTGACTCTGAAGGGTGCTGTGTGTACTTCCCAGAGGCTTCTGCATCTGAGAATGTTTCTGCAAGTGTGTGTGTGTGTGTGTGTGTGTTGGGCTGAGTGGGACTGTGCCTGTCTCAGACTGCGTGTATGCCTGCAAGTGAACAGGACATGAGCACATGTACGGAACTGTGTGTGGCCCTGTGCCTGTGAGTGTTTCCGGATGGAAGAGGTGGCCCTGGGTGTGACTGTGAATATTAGAGCATTTCCGTGGGGACAAGGGATGTGTGGCAGGAGCGTTGGGGCTGGGTCAGTGGGGTGTGAGCGTGGGACTTGGGGTCTATGGGTTGCATTTCTGGGTGTGCGGTAGCACGGGGCCCGGGCTGCATGCACCCACGTGAGTGTGTCTCTCCCTCCCGCTCGGGGAGGGCGGGTGGGCGGGCAGGGACTGAGCCACCTGGGTGAGAGACTGCTCCCGCCCAGGGAGGTGGTGCAGATCGACCAGTTCCTGAAGGAGACGGCGGCGCGTGAGGCCAGTGCCAAGCTGCGGCTGCAGCAGTTCATCGAGGAGCTTCTGGAGCGAGCTGACCGCGCCGAGCGGCAGCTGCAGGTCATCAGCAGCAGCTGCGGAAGCACACCGAGTGCCAGCCTGGGCCGTGGAGGGGGAGGAGGGGGCGCTGGGCCTGGTCCCCGGGGCCCCGGCAGAATGGTGAGTGCCCACCTGCCGTCTCTGCTCCACTTGCACCCCTGCCCCTTCCAGTGCCACCGTGTGCACCGCCTGGCCTGGCATTCCCCATTATGCTCCGTGCTTCCCTTCTTTGGCTCTTCCCTGCAAGCGGACTCCGGGCCTGAAGGAGGGATACGGGAACAGGGGTGCCCCTCTGACTGGGCTGAAGTGCCAGCCCCTGAGGCTGTGATCCAACCGCCCCAGTTTTCAGGGGCCCATCTCTGCCCAAATGAGAGCCCAGGAGCCGCAAGCCCCGGTCTGGGGTGCTGGGTGGGTGTGGGGAGTGGGGTGGTGAGCCTGCCTTTCTGGGCTGTCTGTCTGTCTATTTGTCCATCTTTCCCAACTTTTTTCCTTCTCTCTCCTCTCCCTCCTCTCTTCTCTCCATCTTGTGCCCTATTTCTCCTGCTCCTTTTCATCCTTTTGCCTCCTCTGCCCCTGCCCCTCCACCTTTCCCTCCCGCTCGGGGGCCCACAGCGAGAACACCACGCGGGCCCGGCCATGCCTAGCACATACGCCGTGTCGAGGCATGGCTCCTCTCCCAGCACAGGGTAAGCCTCGGGCCTGGCCCGTCCCACACAACCCACCCTCACCCCAGAAAGATCCACTGGCCCCCTAGTTGGCTGGCCCATCTGGGGCCTTGGCTCCTTCTCCTTTCCCCACACTCCTTGGGTCACCTCTGTCTGCCTCTCCATACTCTTGGAAAGGGGCTCTTGGAAAGTAGGGCAGGGGGTTTGCCCTCGGTAGGGGTGGCATGGGGAGTTGGGGCCGACCTGGTGCCCCTCACTCCTCACCATCTGGTCCACCCCACCCCAGGGCCTCCAGCCGTGTCCCCGCTGCGTCCCAGAGCTCAGGCTGCTATGACAGTGACAGTCTGGAGCTACCCCGACCAGAAGAGGGGGCCCCCGAGGACAGTGGCCCTGGGGGCTTGGGCACACGGGCCCAGGCCACCAACGGTGGCTCGGAGCGCACCCAGGCCCCTCGCAGCTCAGGCCTGCGGCGTCAGGCCATCCAGAACTGGCAGCGCAGACCCCGCCGACACAGCACGGAGGGGGAGGAGGGTGATGTCTCAGACGTGGGCTCGCGAACCACCGAGTCAGAGGCTGAGGGCCCCTCAGAGGTCCCCCGGCCTGGGCCTGCTCTGGCTGGGCCACTGAGCAGCTGCCGGCTCTCAGGTGAGTCCTGGAAGGGTAGGCCAGAGAGGCCAAGCTTTCCTGGGTGCTGGGCCCTCTCAGGGGACACAGGGCTGGGGCAGTAGATCTCTTGGGCTCCTGCACATGTTTTCCCGTTGTCCCAGACTTCCCGCAGTGAGGATGACAAACTCTCCTACAAGTGTCGTGGGAGCCCGGGCAAGGAACTCCTGAGACAGAGCAGTGCTGCCGCACAGGGGTGTTCCTGTTGGGGACTGCACAAGGATGCCATGTCTCAGGGGGTCCATTCACATGGTGGGCTCGTTGACATTTACAGGACTGTAGCTGAGTATTCACTGCAATCTGAAGTCCCTGGAACAACAGGGAGAGCCCCCCCTCTATATACGCACAAGGCCATGTGCATGTGTGGGTGGGTCAGGGTCAGGAGGTTAGAGGGCTCAGGTCAAGTGCATGGCTGCTCTCGAGTGACTGTTCTGGGCAGGCTCGCCCTGGTCTTCTGTTCAGAGGCTGGGTTTCTATCTATCTGTACCCTCACCCTCCTAACCGTTGCCTTTCCTAGACTTGACTCAGCTGTTTCATCTAGGGGGTGAATTTGGACAATATGCTGATGTATGATCTTTAAAAAACAGTTTACTTGAGGAAGGGTCACCTTTTTCTAATGTGTATAATTAGAGATGGGGTGTGCAGAGGAGGGGGAAGCAGGGGCCCCGTGTCCTTCCCAAGTCACCGGTCCCCCATGGGTCTCCCATGCCTGTTCCTTCTGTAGCTCCCATCCCACCTCCCCACCACAACACCCCCGTTGGCCTTTGACCCCCCCACACTGACCTTTGACCCTCTGGTATGTGCAGCCCGAGCTGAGGGAGGCAGTGGGCGGGGTCGGCGGGCTGAGAGGGGCAGCCCCTCCCGCTCCAACGAGGTCATCAGCCCAGAGATCCTCAAGATGCGCGCCGCCCTGTTCTGCATCTTCACCTACCTGGACACGCGCACACTGCTGCATGCGGCCGAGGTCTGCCGGGACTGGCGCTTCGTGGCTCGCCACCCCGCGGTCTGGACCCGGGTGCTGCTCGAGAACGCCCGCGTCTGTTCCAAGGTGCCTGTCTTCGCCCACCGGCCCTGCTGCAAACCCACCTTTCTCCCAGCAGAACTGGGGCCCTCGAGGTCTGGCCCTTGCATCCCTTTCAACACCCCAGCTTTACTCTGGCTCGCCCAGATGCTCTCCCGGGGCCTCCTGCCTTGGGGCTGGTCTCCTTCCAGCCCAACCAAGCTCAGGCCCCTCCATCGCCAGGCAACCCCTCTCTTCCCGCAGTTCCTGGCCATGCTGGCTCAGTGGTGCACCCAGGCCCACTCCCTAACGCTGCAGAACTTGAAGCCCCGGCAGCGGGGCAAGAAGGAGAGCAAGGAAGAGTATGCGCGGAGCACCCGGTGAGGCCAGGGAGGGTGGGTGTTGGGGGCGGGTACTGCGGGCACACCTGGAGTTCCGCAGGGGAAGCTTCCTGGGACAGGGAGTGGCCCCAAGCGGTGCCCTGAGCTCTTGGCCATCCGCAGGGGCTGCCTGGAAGCCGGGCTGGAGTCCCTGTTGAAGGCTGCCGGGGGGAATCTGCTGATCCTGCGCATCTCACACTGTCCCAACATTCTCACCGACCGCTCCCTCTGGCTGGCCAGCTGCTACTGCCGTGCCCTGCAAGCCGTCACCTACAGGTAGTCTGCACCCTCTCCACTGGGGGCCAAGGGAGTCCCTGGGGTCTGCATACCCTTCCCCCAGGGCTCTAAGGCAAGGGGACCCAAGAGTTCTCTGGTCCAAGGAAAGGGAGCATCTGCCACCAGAGTGGGCGGTCCCAGCTCTGTCTTTTCAACAGGAGCGCCACAGACCCCGTGGGCCATGAGGTCATTTGGGCCCTGGGCGCAGGTTGCAGAGAGATTGTCTCCCTCCAGGTGGCACCACTTCACCCTTGGTGAGCCCCAGCAGGGGTTTGGAGGGGCTGGGGTTGAGCCTGGGCCGGGGCTAGCTGAGGACTGAGCCTATCTGGGCCATTCCAGAAGTTGATTGAGGGGACAGATTGACGTTCATCAGTCTGTGTGTTTAGCTGTTAGGAGCGGGGCTTTAAAATCAGACCAGGGGTGACATCCTGGCTCACTGGCTGTGTGATGTAGGGCAATCTAGGCAGGCCTCGGTTTCTCAAGTGCAAAGTGAAGGTGACATTAGAGATCTTATAGCCTTAGTGGGACTGTAGCTGGCTCAGATGAGCTGTGTCTCTACAGCCTGTATGTCGGTGTTCAGTCAACGCTAGCTAGAATAGCCACATTTGGTTGGCACACGGAAGGCCTTTGAGGAAGGTCGATGTAGCATCCACAAAGGAGGTGGTCGTTGGGGAATCCAGATCATTCACCACTCGACTTGGTGTTCCTCAAACCAGGCTTCCTTGTCCCTGCACTTGGTCCTCCAAGCCCTCTCTCTGCACGACAGCTCCTCCTGGGGCATCTCGCGTCCTTCCTAGCCACCTGGCAGAGTCTGTCCCTGCTCCGCGGCCCCCATTCCCGTCAGGTGCCTCGGCTGGACCCCTGCTGGAGTTTGTTTTGACATCATCTTTCTCTCTCTGAGTCTCTGCTGTACTCGCAGCTCTCAGGGCCGGGCTATGAATGTCCGTTTCCATATCCCCGGTACCAAGTGTGTAGCAGACACCAGGGAGCCTGCCGTCTGGGCCAATGCAGAGGAAGGAGGTGTTCAGGGAAACGGCTGGTTTGCTGTGTGTGGCGGGCCGGGTGGAGCAGTGAGTGTGGAGAGGAAGGTGGGCAAGGTTAGGAAGGTCTTGCGTAAAGGGGGTAGGTTTTCACATTTTACCTAGGCAGTGCTCGGGATGCCTTTTAGTATTTCTGATCTTAAAGACAGGATCACACCAGGTTGGTTATGTTCTCTGTCCCCTCTCCCCGCCCAGCTCCTTGAGCGCAGGGACCATCTCTGTATTGTCACCGCTGTGTTCCCAGGGCCCAGCTCAGTTGTGCTCGGCTCTAGTAGACACTTGAGGCCCATTTGTTGAATGACCGAGTGAGAGAACATAGGAGCGAGTGGCTTGCTGTCAGCAGTGTGGCTGGGTAAACTGGCAGAGAGACTAGATGAACCCACACGAATGTGGATGGTGGTGTGAATGGTGCATTGAATAATTTTTCAGGAATCAGATTCTGTAGGTCTCTGCAGGAGGTGAGGAAGGGTCAGGGATGATCCCAGGTTTCTTTCTTTCTTTTTTTTTTTTAAAGATTTTATTTATTTATTTGACAGACATCACAAGTAGGCAGAGAGGCAGGTGGGGGGGGCAGGGGGAGGGATGCAGGCTCCCTGTTGAGCAGAGAGCCCGATGTGGGGCTTGATCCCAGGACCCTGTGATCCCAGGTTTCTAACTTGAGCAGCTGGGTGGTTGGTGGGGCCCAGCCTGAACTGTGGGTGGGGGTGGGGGAGGCATAAAAGAGGGACAGCCTCGGGGTGCTGTGCAACCAGAAGCTTCCTTGACAGCCCTCTCTCTGCCCCATTCTCCAGCCAGCAACCCACGCGCTTCAGTAACCGCTGCCTGCAGATGATTGGTCGCTGTTGGCCGCACCTTCGGGCCCTGGGGGTTGGGGGTGCTGGCTGTGGGGTACAGGGCCTGGCATCACTTGGTGAGTCTTGCCTCGGGACTGGGGCAGAGGGTGATGGGAAGCAGGCATGGGTGCGATACCGACGTCCTGGAGGGGCTTGGGGCTTCGGCCCAGGTGGTGGCAGAAGCATGGAGGCACTGGGCCAGTGGGAGGCGACCTGGGGACTTCGTCAGCAGGACCTCCCCTGCCCCTCCTCTCCCTAGCGAGAAACTGCATGCGGCTGCAGGTCCTGGAGCTGGACCATGTGTCAGAGATCACCCAGGAGGTGGCCGCTGAGGTCTGCCGGGAAGGCCTGAAGGGACTGGAGATGTTGGTGCTCACGGCCACCCCTGTCACCCCCAAGGCCCTGCTGCATTTCAACAGTGAGCGATGGGAACGCGGGGGGCGGGGGCCCGCTGTCCCTTCTCACCATGCCTGGTCAGCAGGTAGCATACCCAGGTCCCTGTCGCTCCTTGTCAGCAAGCGCCAGCACGGGGGTGGGGGGCAGACCAATGAGGCTGCCGATCCTGGCCTCGCCACCCGTGTCTCCCGAGGCCAGTGTGGCATCCGAGGCCTGCTAGCATCTGGTCAAATGGTTCAGTGCCACAGACATTTATTGCCCTGTGCTGAGCCCCCACAGGAGATGTGAGCTGTAGGCTGCCACCTGTTCCACGTGGGCTCTGGCCAAGGGCAGGGGCAGGACAGACAGGTTAGGAATACAGGCTCTGGAGCCGGACTGATCTAGGTCTCCATTATGGTTCTACTCCTTATTAGCTGTGTCACTGGGCAAGTTACTCTGCTTCTCTAGGTTCTGTATCTCCGTATTCTAAGCAGACCTTCTGGAATGGGTGGGTGGATCAGATGAGATCATGTGTGTGAGCCCCACCAGACCCATTCTTAGTGTGAAGACCCCTCTCGCCATGCTACTGCAGACTCCACATGCGTCCTCTGACCCCACTGCCCTCTGCCTCCTACTCCACCTTCACTGAGGACACGGGCGCCCAGCTGGGGCAGCTCACCCTCCTTCAGGGCAGGGGCTTGGACAGAAGCTGCTTTCTGACCCCCGCTCCATGCCCCCACTGGGGCATCCTTCTGGGCACAGCCGGCAAGGAGCTGAGTAACCGCCAGCACCTGGTGTCACCGCCCTCAGGACCCAGAGTAACCACCAAGTGGCTCCTCAGTTGCTCAGGCTACTGGGGCAAGCCCCCCTTTCCTGAGGTCCTGGTCATACCCAAGTCCTGAGCCCTGAAGATTTCTTGACTATCTCATTATTTCCTGTTCCTCCCTCCCCTTCAGCCTCATGGCCCAGCCCTGGACTGACCTCCAGGACTAACTGCTCAGCCTCCAAAAGCATGACCTCCAGAACCCTCTCAGCCTCCTGACTTTCTTCCTCCTCCTCCTCCACTGATTTCATGGCAACATCTAGTCCTTTAAGCCTTCTGTTCCCAACTTGTTTACTGCCTGCCTCCCCTCCATGCTCCAGAGAAGACCCATCAGCCTCATCCCGGCTGCTCTGTCCTTGAATTCATTTCCAGATGGCCAGGCCATGGTACAACTGTCCCCTCTGCCAGGGACGCTCCTCGAGCCTCTGCATGATTGGCTGTTGCCCACTCATCTTCCTAGAGTCCACTGCAGCCTCTGCTGTATGACCTTGCCCTCCATGCCCCTCACCAACCCCCTGCCTGGTTGACCCTCTGGGTGCCATGGGCCTGCTTTCCTCTATGTAGAGCCCAGTGCCTGGCATGTGACTATCTCTCTGTAGGGTCTGGGTTCATTAAGTACTGATAGGAGAGGCAATAGTCCCATTGCCCAGGCCAAACATGAGCCACCACCTTATTGTCCCCCTTTACCCAGGCATTTGCCGGAACCTCAAGTCCATTGTGGTCCAGATCGGGATTGCCGATTATTTCAAAGAACCCAGCAGTCCTGAGGCCCAGAAGCTGTTTGAGGACATGGTGACAAAACTTCAGGTGAGGAGTTGGCTCTTAGGCCCCGCAAGACCCTAGGTGACATCCCTAGGCTGGGGTTGCTGACCTAGGCATGTAATGGGAGGGCCCCACTTGCCTGACCCTGAGGGGAACTAACCTAGGGTTTGGTCTACAGGCTCTACGACGGAGGCCCGGCTTCTCTAAGATCCTGCACATCAAGGTGGACGGTGGCTGCTAACCCGGGCGGGGGGCGGCAGGGCCCCTGCCAGCCCCACACCAGGGCACTCTCTTTGGACCTCCAGAGGGACCCTGATTGGACTAGACCTTTGGAGGCCTGGTGTTATCCCTGGCTTCCAGGGAAGGGTTGAGTTTCCTGTTCTCCTGGGACCGTGGAGCAACAGGCCTGACCCTGGGCACGGCCTCTTTCAGGGCAGGGGCTTGGACAGAAGCTGCCCTCCGACCCCTGCTCCACCCCCCCCCCCAACTGGGGCATCCTTCTGGGCACAGCCAGCAAGGAGCTGAGTCACCACCAGCACCTGGTGTCATCGCCCTCAGGACCTGCAGTAACCACGGAGTGGCTCCTTGGTTGCTCAGGCTACTAGGGCAGGCCCCCCACCTTTCTTTCCCATCAGGGGGCTCCACTAGGCCCCAGCCAGAGTGGGCTCCCCAAAGCAGCTCAGACTTGGCAAGGAGGGCTCTTTTCCTCGTCCTGCCCTATTCCAGCACTCTGTGGGACATCCCCTTCAGACATCCTTCCTAGGCTCCATGTTCACATTCCCCAGGGATAACACAGATAGGCCTATGGGTCTGGGAATGTGGTCACCCAAAAGTGGGGAGCAGGGGAATAGCGAGGTAATGGGAATGGGCTTGGAATGGCAAAACATTCATTTAGAACTTTTCCCCAGGATATTGAAACCACCACTCCCAAAGGGGGGAAATTGCCAAGTAGAGAAAACTTAGTTTTTACTGCTGTAGAAACAAGACCTTTCCTCCCAGCCATCACATACCCTTGTGACACACCAGAGCTAAATTCAGAGCTAAAAGGTGCATGTTTCTATAACTTCCTCCAATCCCGAGCCTCTGGAGGGGTAAGGCCCTAGCTCTGGGAAACCTTAGCAGCACTGAGCAGAAGCTCCTGTCCTCAAGAAATGTTTTTTTGGTGCTTGGGCAGGAACAAAATGGCCTCTGGGTCCCCAGTGCTGTGGGTAGGAGGGAGTCACTGGGCTGCCTTCTGTGCTGGGGCCTGGAGGAAGCCAGGAGGAGGGAATTTTGGTTTGTTTCCTTGTCTGGCTAGCTTGCTTGAAGACGTGGCCTTTGTAGGGAACCAGACCCATGAAGCCAAGGACGAGGAAGAGCAGCCTCATCAGACTTGCCGCCCTCCAGTCTTCACGGGCCCCATGGGCTGTGTGCTCTGCTGGAGTGCTTCTGCCCAGGGAGGGTGCTGGGGCCTGAGCCAGAGCCGTTTGGCTTGGAAACCACAGAATGCAAATGGGGGTTTTTCATGGACTCTTGCAGTTCTGGTAAGACCAGGTTCTGGCACTAAGGCTCCAAAAAGACTCAGGTCTCCCCAGTTCCTCCTCTCAGAACGCCCATAGTAGTGGAGAGGCCTCGGGTCCTGCTAATATTCACTTGGAAAGTTCTTTCAAACATTAACCTCGATCCATCTTAGGGTTTTCTTCTTTCCCATACAGGGAGGGGCCAGCTCTGCCCTAACCAGTAGGCTGCCAATCCTGGCTGGGGCCTGGGCTTCTGTAGTTTCTCAGCCCTTTCCAGGGACCTCTCTGCTACAGCCTGGCTTGGACATCAGGACCCAGCCCCGGGTTACCCTGTACAGAGCCCTACAGACCTGGGACCCCACAGCCTTAGTATCCAGCTCCCCTGGCTCCACTCCCAGCTCCGTCCCTGCTCCTGTTGATTTTTCCTCCCATGGCTTATTCTGGCCCTGCCCTTGGAAGACCCCAAATACCAAGGGTGTCATATTGACAACTCCCTGTCCAGTTCTGCACGAAGCCTTGGCCGTGTGGCACCCCCGATTCCAGAGCAGCTGGCCCCACTGTCTCCCACCTGCCTGGCCCTGTCCCCAGGAGTTGCAGGAAGCACAACGTTTCTGTCCTCCAGGGGCTTGTGAAGGGCTATGGGAGTGCCCTGGATGTATCTGTTTTGCCTTGACAACTGTACCCCCTGTAGCTTCTGCTCAAGACCCTAGGACCAGAGGTGCTGCTCTCCCCATCTCCTGGACAAAGCACAAAGGGATGCCCTGCTTGGCCAGAGCCTGCCTTACTGAGGGATTTTTTTCTGCCCCACGAAGCTTCCATCCCTGAATATAAGACTTTGGGCAATGTCTCCCCGGTTGGGTGCCCACTGGAATGCCTGGCATCAGTCCTGGAAAAGGAGGTCAGGGTGCACGGGCAGGGAGCTAGAGTGGGAGCAAGGCAGTGCTGAAAGGATTGATTCTAGGAGTAGGTTCATTTACCCATTCATTCAGTCATTCACTCATTCGTGCAACAGCCCTGAGCACCACCAGCATTGGGGGCAGAAGAGTGAATAGGCCCCCCCGTTCCCATCCTCCAGCCCCACTAGGAGGAAGTTTGGCTAGCAAGTCCCCACCTTGTATCTCCCAGCTGAGTGTGACGGGGGTGCAGGACCTATGGCATTGGCCCCTGGCCCTGCCAACAGGAACGATGGGTCATAGCATGTCCTGCCGCACAGCTGCCCCCTGGGCTCACGGACTCATGCATGCTGGACTTCATGCATGCTGAGAAGTGGCAGGGCGTAGGGCCCTCGTCCCCTGGCTCGAAGCTATTTTTTAACTCGGGGATGAGCCCTGCTGCTATACGGGGAGCCCATTTGCAGGGATGCGCCATTTGGTCACTTTGGCAACCACAGAGCACGGCTGAGGATGAGCAACAGGGATGGAGGGTCTGGCCGCTCCTGGAGCACCCATCCTTCACTCAAAGAGAATCCTCCGTATCTCACACCTAGTAAGATGCAAAGGGGATGTACACCAGAGCAAGGAAATCGAGGCAGGACATGCTCCAGGGCTCCCAGGCACGTGTAGAGGTCCCACGGGCTCCAGCACTCGGGTGTCCCTACACCTGTCCCTGCCACATGGCCTGGACTCAGCATCACGGAGGCTTGGCACACTCAGCTTGAGCACTGTCAGGCTTTGGGCACCTCCCCATGGCACTAGCAGGGAACAAAAGAGGTGCTGTATGTATCTGACCCCTGGGAGAGAGGAAGGGTGCTGCCCAGAATTGTGGCTTTCCACTGGCCAGGAAACCACCTAAGGACCAAGGCAGCCCAGGATTTTCTGGTCCTGTGAGAGTGGTTTGAGCGAGCCCCTCAAGAAATGCTTCAAAAACAAACAAAAGGCCACCTCCGTCCCAAAGCCTGCTGCTCCAAGGTTTGGCTCCATCCTTTGCCTTTGGGTCCTTGCCTGTTCACCTGGTCCTTTGGGCTATTGGCGGGACGGGGGGCGGGGGGGGTGCTGCCTAGGCCCTAATCCCTCTAAGCGCTAGGCTGAAGACCTTCCCAGAGTGATTACTGGTGCCAAAGACCCAATTCCTGGTGGACTTGGGGTGAAGACAGCAGAAATGGTGAGTGGGGACAGGGCCTACCTGCCCAGAGGAGTTAACAAATTGATGCCATCTGTCCAGCCAATCAGTTCCTCCTCCAGCGGCCTGGCACTTCTCTCTTAAAACCTGGTGGTCATGCTTTCTCACCCAGCCTTGTTCCAGGCCTGCATTTCTGTATATACTGCTGCTGTGTGTTGTGTGTATGTATTTATTCCTGGACAAGTATATTCATCTGCAGCTTCTGCCTGAGGATAAGGTTTAGGATTGGGTGAAGACCGGAATACCAGGGCCAACTAAGGCAACCAGCTCCTATTCCTTCCCCAATCCCCCGGGACCCCGGCCAGTCCCAAGACTGCCCTGACAATCAGGCAGGCTTCCCCACCAAGAGCCCAAGCCTCATCTGCCATTGCTGGCATGGTTCCAGGGGGGCTTTGCCTTAGGCTCCCTGCCTGTTCTGCCCTGGCAGGGTCCTGCATTCAAGTGCAGAGGCCCGAGGCGACCTAGGCTTGCCTCGTGACTGGCACCAGTAGGCTTGGCTCTAGTGGGCACTGCTAGCGGGGCCCTCCACGAGTGGCCCCCAGGCCTGCCTTCCCGGCGCGGCCAGGCTGCAATGGGCCTGAACCGTGAGCGGAGCTCCCCCCACCCCAAGCACAGCAGGCGGAGGCGGAGAGCGTTTTTTGGTTTTGTTTCTGAAGTGGTGCCTGTACCTCCAGCCCCCAGGGGGCCTTCCCTGGCCCCACTTCTCTGCCCACCCCCCAGGCATCACCATCCCAGCACTTTGCTCCACATCACCCATAGGTGCCCTCTGCCGAATGTACCCGAGTGTATGTATTTAAAAGGACTTGTGGGCATCAGAGAATTTATGACTTTGTATCCAATAAAAGATGGTGAAACTGGACTATCTGCCAGGGAAGTAAATGGTAGGTGGCCGTATTTTTGTCCGTCTGTGTCACCAAGCCTTTCTGCCCCTCAAGTGCACTAAGGCAGGAAGGTGGGGGGAAGGGGTTACCTGAACAGCATTGAGAGTGAATAAAGAATTAGGAGGACCTGTCTCAGGGCTCTAGACATCGCTGTCCCTGCCACGATCACTCTGCACACAGACGAAAAGCCTTAGCGTGTCATTTCTGACCCTCAGGTGGTGGAGGCCATTTTAAGGACAACAGGACAAGTCCACGAGGAGCACCAGGCCCTGCCCAGCCCCTTAGTGGCTTGGCCACCTCTATAGGAAGCTCTAGCCAGCCAATCAGGCTCCAGCCTGGGGGGGAGACCAAATTGCCCATCGTTTTCTGGCCTCCACTTGCCCATTTTGCCAGATGAGGTTGCCCCATGATTTGATTACTGAGGTCTTGAAATATTTAAAATCAGAAAAAAGACCAGGGGTTTGGGCTTAAATTACGTGTGGTTCCAGCATTGAACAAGCAGATGAACATGCGTCCCCACAACTCCAAGCCGGATCTTCTGTTCCCCACACAGGCGGGGCGGTGGGGGCTCAGAAGTTGGTTTACCCAGAGACCATCAGTAGGGAGGGATGCCAGACTCCACAGCCTGCCCAGCACCCCATCCTGCTTGAGTTCACCTATCCAAGGGTGGGCCAAACTCAAGATTTTCTTCCTGATCACCTCCCAGTGTTGGGCAGCTAAAGCTTCCATGGCTCAAGGTGAGAGTCCCACCTCTAGCTTCAACAATGACGACAGCTAGCAACAGGCTGGCTCTCAGGACAGTGTGAATGAGAAGGCAGTCAGACTCTGCTGATTTCCAGTTTATCTGTGCTGGCCACTCCAAACCTCCACCAGTCAGATGAAAGCAAAAGGAACCCCCAAGTGGTTGAACCGAGAAGACCAGGTGGGTGCTCCTTCAGCCACCTCCTCAATGGACTTCTAAAGAATCACCACAGAATTTCAAGAGGATGTGGCCTCTCTAGAACATTCCTCCAAGACCCCTCAACCATGATCTTGAATCAGACCAAAGACTGAGCCAAGAGTATAGAGGTGGAAGGAGCAAATGAAGTAACATAACACAGGTACTCAAACCCAGAGAAACCCTGGGAGCAGTGCCTGGCAAAGCCAGGGCTAAACAAGATGACATCAGTGTCCCAGCCACTTCTGGGATAAAGGAAACTAACAAAGTGAGACTTCCAGATGGAGGTTCCCAAGTGGAGCTCCCTGCTGCACACTCTGCCTTAACAACTAGAGGCTGCTGAGGACTCAGCCCGACAGAAAAAAGATTTTTCTGTGGGTGAATACATACAAAAGTAAAATCCTGAGCTGGAGTCAAGACACTTCCAAGTAAAACTCCCATGCCCAAGTAATTTGCAAAGTGAATTCTAAGTCTTAAGTTTATTTAAATAACCTCCAGTGAGAACAGAGTGGACCAATTACTACCCCTTCCTCATGATACCAACTGACCAAGACAGAGTAAGCACACCCTGCAGCTAGCCTGCCACCCCCCCACCTCGGGAGGAGCAGGGTGCTTCTCAATGTGGGCGGCCCCGGCCCCGGCCCCGGCCCGCCGCTGGGGGAGCGTCCACTGTTGAGCGAGGGTTTTTGATGGTTTCATCTACTGACACGATAAGGCAGGCGGCCTCAGAGGCTGCGGTCAGGGCGTTGATGCGCACCATGGCTGGTTCCCACACGAAGGCCTCAAAGTTGTCAGCGATGTCCTCATTGTTGATGTCCACTCCATACCACATGCCCCCCTGAAAGAACAGGAAAAGAGGGGAGGTAATAGGCAACTGCTCTCAAATTTCTTCCTGCATATCCTCCAAAAGCTTCCGGGTGTTAGGAAACCTCATTCTCTCTGAACTTGCCCGAATTTCCCCAAGGAAGATGGCATCTGCCCGGCATCACACCAGGAAGCTGGGCATACATGTCTTCCCACCTGTGCCCCTAACACCCACCCCCTTTAAACCCTAAACATGCTGCTCATACAAGAGCTCTGGGCCCTCTTCTGGGCAACATGCTGTGTTTTGGGGAGGACACAGTCCTTAGGTCACCCTGAGGACTGTGTATTTCTCAAGAGGAACACTCCCTAACCCTCCCTTACTTGGCTCACTGCTTCTATTAGTTCCCATTTGAGATGAGGATATGGAGATGCAGAGAAGTGAATATTTGCTTCAAGCCCTCAGGCAAGTCAGAAGCAAGGCCACTGACTGCTGCTGTCACAGTGCCCAGCACTTAACACCTCTCAACAAGTATCTGCCAAACAGTGAATGAACCCAATAAGCTCTCTGGGAGATCACAACTTAGAGGCAGCAGAGCCATGGCTGGACTGCTAGTCGATGGGGCTCTGGCCCGCTTACCACCAACCTGGGAAGCCCCATATATGTGGTCAGTGTGCTTCTGGGGAGGAGGTGGCAGGGTCCCCCTGGTTCCTCTGATGGCACCGCGGCTTTCTCTCTGCCCTCAGAGACACACTGAGCTGGTAACAGGTCCGGTTCCAGCCCTGTCCCTGGGGCCCAGCATGAAGAGCCTGAGTAGGCACAGCACACGCTCCAAATTGAGGCCCATGCACCCAATCCCTGGACCCAAGGGAGAAGGACCCACCTGGGCATGCCGAGCCCGAAGCTTGTTGAGGATGTTTGTGGCATCAAAGCCAGCATTGTCACACAGCTGGCGTGGGATAATTTCCAAGGCCTTGGCATATGCCCCGATCAACAGCTGCTGTTTTCCCGGAATGGTCCTTGAGTAATCCCGCAAGTACTTGGAGAGCTCCATCTCAATGGCCCCGCCGCCAGCCACCACTGAATCATTCTGCAGAGACCAGACCCACCTCTCAATGCTAACAGTCCCCTGGTCCAAGCTCCAGCCACAGCCAAGCTAGACCAGCCAGTCGGCAGGTCCTCTAGCACCGAAAGGGAGTGGTTCCTCATTCCTCCCACATCCCAAACCCCAGGAAACCTAGATACGGCTCTTTTCTAGCACATCCCAACTGCAATCTGGTGAACCTTCTGGTTTCTGACCATCTTCAGGGTCACCTTGTAGTTTAAGGGCACCAGTACAATCGTCGGGATGGCTGGTAACAGCAGCTTCACGGCTGGCTCACAAGTCATAGCCTTTAAGACAGTATCACCTATTCTGAGAGACTGAGCTGTTTCTCTATGACTTGTGAGGCAACTGAGGGCCAACAGGCCACTCAGGGAAGGACAGGTTATACAGGAAAGATATCACCACACAAATCCAGGGTCTCATCAGCTGGTGAGGCAGAGTGGGCTAGGTGGGTAGGACACCCCCAGCCTAGTACCTTGATGGCCCTCCTGACAATCATGATGGCATCGTGCAGGGACCGCTCCGTCTCCTCCATAAACTGCTCAGCACCTCCACGAAGGATGATAGTGCAAGTCTTGGCCTTGGGGCAGCCAGTGAAGAAATTATACCTACACCCAGGATCAAATCATACACGTTAATTTCGGCTGCCAGCCTGCTGTGTCTGACCTCACCACGTCCTCCCAACACTCAGTAGCTGCTCTTTTGTTCCTCACTAGGGTTTTCCAATCCCACTCTTGTAGACATGTTCTGGGCAAGGTTTGGGGCTGTAACCCCGGGGCATGGCGGAGTCAGACCTTGGACCCAACTTGACCTCCTCCCCTTTCAAAATACTTCATATCTGAGTTCTTTATGCCCCAAAAGGTGAGATCTCAAAAAAGAGAAACACATGCTGTATACCACTCCCAGAAAAAGGCAGAGGGCCAGACCCAGGCAGGTCCCATGACCTCCACCACAGGCAGCCCAGGCCTATGACTTACCTCTCGCCACCAATCTGGGTCTCTTCAAAGACCTGGCAGCGGCCCAGCACGTCTGAAGACAGAGCATTCACACTGGTTTGGATGGAGCCTCCGCAGGCCTGAGGACCATAGGAAAGTAAGACCACCTGGCAGTTAAGTCCGTGAAGCCAGAAGATAGCTTCCTGCCACCCAGCCTCAAAAGCCAATTCCCATGCTAAACCCTACACCAGCGCCCCAGTGCCCCCTGCCCTGGATAACCCACTCTCACCCTTGCCCCCCTAAAGAGGAGAAAAGAAAACAGAACAAAGACACATGACAGGCAAGCAGGCCTGCTTAAAAGATGGGGACCCTTTACTTCTGCCAAAACCCACTCCCCCAAACTAGCGTGCCCTGGGCCCAACAACTAGTTAGGAAATGGTGAAATGCTCAAAAAAAAAAAAAGGAAATCTGGCTGGAAACACCAATACTTGAGTTTATCTAGCTGATCATAGCATTACTACTAGGTTCCCGCACAAATCAGATTTCCTGACTTGTTTCGGTTACACTGAGCATGTGCACATGGGGACTGGAGTACTTCAAGGCCAAAAAAAAGTGAAGACAGGCCTAGAGTTACATGCCAACCTAACAGTGCACTCCAGCATACCAGGAGTAAATGAAAATTCCTCCAGGGCCACAAAGGCCAAGAAGCAGCATGTGAACATTTGGTTACCATCATTGTCCTCTTCAGATCCTCCTCCGGCACTCGGCCAGCACAGAACATGTCCCTGTCGGCAAAGTACTGAGTGGCCACATCCCCAATGGGGAGTTTGGACAAGACGACTTTCGCTCCAGAATGATGGATCCTCTCTAACTTGTCATAGAGAATGTTCCATTCGGCATCGACAATTGCCTGATAATCCTTAAAAGACCCAGAAAAGGATGAGGATGCTTTTGGGGGGAGATCAGCATACATAGTAGGCTAAAGTATACCCCCCAAAGTAAAATATGCTGATTTATCTGGGAATTAACAAGGGTAACCAGAACAGCCCCTCCTTAGTCCAACTAAAGAAGGACCCTATACGGTAACTTAGGAACCACCTAAAACTGAAAATAACCCTAGGACTGGGAGTTCCTCTAGAGCTGGCATGCCAAGGTGTAAGAAATAGTTTAGCCTCACAGATCTAGATTCCTCTGAGAAGCTATACCCATGGAGTTCCCAGTGACAAGACCCCTTCCCCCAGAGGCCATTCCATGCTGGGGGCACGTTACCTAACAGCACCTGCTTTTATGCTACCTCCAGAGACAGCCTTGGTATCATCAGTGATGGGAGCACAGCTGTCCCTATAGCGTGGGACCCAGTGCAGAAGGGCCTTCATCTGCTCAAATAAGAGGACTCAAAATCCTGGGCTCGGTGTATAGGTAGAAGGCCCCACCAGCCCCGTCTCAGGGGCCAGAGAATTATTTCAGCAGGCCTTCCCTCCCCCATATCTCCTCACATCAGGTCACTCAGGGAGCAGAGTGGGAAAAAAAGTGGGCCTGGTATTTGGACATCAACATATTTAGGGGGCTGGGAGGAGAACAGGTTCCATAGGGAACCTGAGAAACAGAGCTGGGCCCAAGATGTCCACAAAGACCAAGGCTTTGGCCCAGAAAACACAGTTCCCTGGCCAATGCCAGCTGGTGGGGCCTACCTCAACCGTGTGGACTCTGATTTCAGCATTATCTTTTTCAGCTTTCAGCTCAAGCTCGACATTTAAAAGGGCGATCATTGGATTATTGTACTTTTTGGGTTGCATTTCAAACCCAGCATAAGAGAAAGTCTTCTTGAACGCGACGCCAGCTACCAGTTGGGACTCCTGTTTAAAAATAACAAAAGAGTCAACAGTTCAGTACTGGCATCAAATGAAGTCAAGCTAGTGGTGTACTAGGCTAAGATATGTCTATTCCCGTGAACCTGAAAGAGTTACCCATGTCTTCATTTAAAAAAAAAAAAAAAAAGAGATTTTATTTATTTGACAGAGAGAGACAGAGAGAGATCACAAGTAGGCAGAGAGAGAGGGGGAAGCAGGCTCCCTGCCAAGCAGACAGCCCAATGCGGGGATCGATCCCAGGACCCTGAGATCATGACCTGAGACGAAGGCAGAGGCTTAACTCAGTGAGCCACCAGGCACCCCAACCATGTCTTTATTTCACTGTTAGAACAAAGCCTTTTCATTTTCATAAAACCTGGGAAAAACACAAAACATATTTTGGCTGTCCCTTCAGTATCAAGAAAACCAATCATTCAGCTTACAGAGACTAAGCATGGTAAAAGGCCATTTGGGCTCTCCTCTAAGACTGACCTCCAAAGCAGGAGCCAAGGGATAATGCCCAATGTATACCTCCAGTGCCAGGCAAGGGACCAGGCATTTATGAATAAGGTACAGGCTGCCCAATGCCTCCCCCTTCAATCCCAACTCAACTTCCTCCCAGTCTTCTACGGGACATGCCTCCCCACCCCCTTCTATCTGTCCTGCATGTGTGCACGCACACTCTGACCTGTGTGCGGTAGGCTAAGTGCGTCCTCTTCCCAGGAGATGAAGCCCAAAAGGGTCAGAAACCCCCTGTGCAGTTCCCTAGCTACAACTGTGGCTTCCTACATTTCAGTCCCTCAGAACATGAGCTTCCTGTGGGTTGGATTTAATAGTAGGGAATAGTAAGAAAACATGCTGCCCTTGGGATGGACTTCAGCACTACCCAAAGACTTGGGTTCAAATCCCAGATCTCTCTTACTAAGGGACCAAGTCACTTAAATTTCCCACTCAATAAGAAAGGGTATATTCAGCTCAATGACCTCCATGTTCTCTGTCCGTGCTAATCTCTAATACAGCTGCCTAACAGTGAACACCTATGCACCTCTCAAATTCACAGCATCCTAAAGGGGTGATGCTGAGCTCAATCAAGATGAATAGGCAGAGGGGTGCCTGGGTGGCTCAGTGGGTTAAAGCCCCTGCCTTCAGCTCAGGTCATGATCCCAGGATCCTGGGATCAAGCCCCGCATCGGGCTCTCTGCTCAGCAGGGAGCCTGCTTCCCTTCCTCTCTGCCTACTTCTGATCTCTGTCAAATAAATAAGTAAAATCTTTAAAAAAAATTCTAAAATATGTTGTTAAATGGACAAAAGGGAATTACAGAACACTGTATTACAAATGAACACTTGTGTTTAGAAAAGCAGTATTTACATATGTGTTTATAGACATACATAGAGTATGCTGGAAGCACTTGCATGCCCATGCATGCGACACATACACACACTTAATGGTGGTTGTATCTGGGGCACTTATTTTTATCTTTAGGCCCCTTTATACATTTAAAACTATGTATCATCTATTCAAAATAAATGAATAAAAGGGAGAACTTAAGTGTGTCCTTTGAAATAGAGTGGACTGAGAAGCACTTCTCAGATTTATTCGCCAGGAGGGTCCTAAGTAATTTATCAGATGGAGCTAGAGCTATCCCCTCCTGCATCACACAGATTCTAAAAATTGAGTTCAAACTGCTCTTCTGCTGACAAGTAAATACAGGTCCAGAAAGTACGAACAGTCATAGGCTGTAGTGACAGCATGGGGACCACAACTCCAGTCTGACTTCTAGCCCAACACGCATTCTCTCGGCACCTGTATGGTGTGCTCACCTCCTGCACCGACCCTTCTGCAGAGTCCATGTGAAGGTAGGAGCCTCCCTGGGGGCTGTCGCAGGCTTACCTCCAGGGCACCACCTTGCACCTTCTTGATTCCAATCATCTTAAGCTGCAACAAATCGTCGAGCATCATCACTGCATCCACCACCATCTTAGCAAAGAAGGCTTTCTGCTGGGAAATCAGCTTGGAGCTCAGGGCGGTCATGGCACACTTCTCCAGCAGCTTCCTCTGCTCCCTGGGGCACAAGGATGGGTGGGACCTGTGTCAGGTTCTTGTCTTGTGTCTACTGCAGTGTGGATAGGGGGTCTGTTCTGGTGTCTAAACTCAGCCCACACCACCTTCATCTTCCGCATCTTTAGGACAGATTACCAGTGACAGATGGTGACGGCAGCCAGAGACCTCATGTGGGACAGCTTTAAAACTCCAGCGCACAGACCCTTCTGTGTTGTGTAAGCTGGCGTACAGCCAAGGGTCTGGCAAGAGCCAAATAGCCCCGGCCCATATAGGGTGGCAACACACCTCTATGTCCAGTTTGGCCACAGAAAGTCAAGGTTCTAACAAAGCCCACCGAAAACTTACACTTTATCTTCCTTCTTCACGGTCACAGCGATCTCTTTGATCTTGTTAACTGCCTGCCAACAACAGAAGCCGAGTGAGTCCCTGGCGCCAAAGGCAACCTGGAGAGATGGATCCCAGACTCTCCTGCCACTCTCCAATCTGTTTACTCCCAATTCTTAAACATTCCCACTCTGCAGCTGAAACAACACTTCCAAGTTTTATAGCTGCCCGGAAACAAAGGTCTCTACAGTTTAGAAAACTCCCAGTGACAAATAGGTCTAGGCATAAGTATGACATAGGTACAGTTCTGAAAAACCAGGGTATTTCTAGGATTTAACTCTGACTATGCAAAGAATACACTAAAATAAATGAGTAGAAACAAGCTAGGATGCTAGATTGGGCCACACCTTCTGGCTTATGAAAAATACCCATGACGTCTTCTAGCGCTTTATATATTAGATATGTAATACATTTGTACATTAAACTTATTATCTTTTCAAAAGCACTTCTCATGTATGATCTCATTTTAATGTTACCAACCCGAAATAGATAGTAAATAACTTTGGGGGGTGGGGGACAGAGAATTTCAAGCAGACTCCCCACTGAGCGTGGAGCCTGAGCTGGTGCTTCATCCCATGACCCTGAGCCGAAATCACGAGTAGGACACTTAACCGACTGAGGCACCCAGGTGCCCCTGGAAGAGAGACAGTAAAGGGAGAAAGTAAAGCCTAGAGGGACTGACTTGCCCAAGATCACAGAATGAAGGTCAAAGATCAATAAAAGCAGGGTCTCAAGATGTGTGCCATGAGGAACTTGATAAAAAAACAAACCAAAAAACCCCAGCTCTCACTTACTGAGTCCATCAGGAAACCTGAGGCTTAAAGAGATAGCTACTGAATGGCAGATCTGAAATGTGTAGGGAGAAGTCAGAAAAAGTCCAAGAAACCCTGTTACCAGTCTCTCTATACTTCACTAAAGGTATTATCCTAAGAGAAACATGAAGGTACCCAAGCACATGGCCAAGGTAGCCAATATTCCCATACCAACTGGGTGGCAGTGCGGAAAGCTCGGATGATAATCTGTGGGTGCAAACCTTCCTCCACATAGGGTTTTACTTGCTTCAGAAACTCAGCAGCCAGCAGGGTCACGGAGGTGGTACCATCACCAACCTGGAAGCAGATGACAGGAAATTCACATTTTCTCATGTTTAGAAATAAAGCCCGAAACTCCATTTTTAGGCAACCTACTCTTTTAAACTGGGACTGTTTAAATGGGTGTAAAATGTTTTTTCCTGGAAGCATAGGTGATGGCAACAAGTATAAGGAAGGTGATGGTAGTTAGGTATCCATCCTATCAAAAGGCTCAGGGCTACAAAATTAATTCCCCAGCCAGGCCCTTCTCCAAAGAGAGCTGATTTGGACAATCAAAGTTCTTCAGGATATGAAATCACAAAAGCAGATTAACCAAGAACTTAGTTATTACACACAGGCATGATGAACAAGATAGTCCCAGTCACACAACACTTCTGTGTCCCAGGTAACCATAGCAGCAAGAGACAGGACACAAACATTCTTTAAGGAGTATGAAGGACTACAGGAGTTTCCAAATAGATCATTTCTGCCAAATCCTACAAAAAAAACCTTCCAGGAAAGGCCAAAAGTCCTTTACCTTTTACACACTGTTTGGAATAAGCCGATCACAAGTCTACTAACCTTTCTAACACAGTCATTTTCTACAATGGGATCTAAACCCTATTTTTAATGAATGAGAAAAAGAATAAAAGCTAAAACCAGTTCACATCTGATTTGGCAGAAATTTACTTTCAACTCACTTATGTCCATTGTGTAATGTGAGGGATTTCCAAGGAGGAAGAAGGGTTTAAGTGGCCAAACTCCTGGCCAGAAAGGTATGAGTCCCTTGTTGAAGATAGTAACAGGTCAAACCCAGATTATTCTCACTTTAATATTTAAAAATAATACTGTTTTATAGGCTACTGAGTCCCAATAAACCTTTTTATATAACTTCAGAACATATCTGCAATACTCTAAAATGCAAGCCTGTTTCCTCTCAACAGTTATTAATCAAGTTTCTAGTGTAAGATTTTTTTTTTTTTGGTAAAGATCTTATTTATTTGACAGACACACAGAGAGATGTAGCCAGAAAAAGAGCACAACCAAGGGGAGCCTCAGGCAGAGGGAGAGGGAGAGGGGGAAGAAGACTCCCCGCTGAGCAAGGAGACTGACTTGGGGCTCTGTCTCACAACCCTGGAATCATGACCTGAGCCAAAGGCAGAGGCTTAGGGAACTGAGCCACCCCAGTGCCCATAGTGTTAGAAATGTTTTAAGACACACTGGTTAATGTTGTCATTTTATACACTTGAAAATGGCTAAAGTGGCAAACTTTATGTTATCTGTATTTTACCAGCATGGAAAAACAACAGGTAAACTGGAAACCTTAGAGTTTCCAGCCCCATCTTATAAGGTGATCAACATGTGAGAGATTTTTTTTTTTT
>RCUC01126837.1:0-27555 GCA_003697995.1 Taxidea taxus jeffersonii | reverse complement strand
GGGGGGGTCCTGAGAAAAAAATTAACGTTGCTCAAGAAAGAGGTAAAAATGAGTTGTCCTCAAAATAAGGATAAGTATGGGCATGTTATTAGTTCTAACATATGGGAAAAACAAAATACCACGTGAAAGCTACCTGAGAGACTACAACAGTTAATTTTATATCTCAGCTTGGAAAGTATGATGGTTTTTGGAAGAGATTAGCATTTGAATAAGTGAACTTTGAGCAGATTGCTCTCCATAAGGTGGTGGGCTTCATCCAATTAGTTGAGGGTCTGAATAGAACAAAGAGACTAGCCTCCACAAAAAAGAGAGACTTTCTCCAATACATTGCTTTTGGATTTCATCTGCACTATCACCTTTCCTGGGTGACCTTCAGAGTTTATCACCATCAGCTTTTCTGTGTCTTGAGCCTGATAGATCACACAGTGGATTAGAATTTACCAGTCTCCATGATCATGTGAGGCAATTTCTTATTACACACATACATACACACATGCACATACACACACACTTTTCTCTGGGGAATCCTGAGTTGTACAGATTTTGATATGGAGAGCGATACTAATTCTTTTTTTTTTAAGATTTTATTTATTTATTTGACAGACAGAGATCACAAGTAGGCAGAGAGGCAGAGAGAGAGAGGAGGAAGCAGGCTGTCCACAGAGCAGAGAGCCCAATATGGGGCTCGATCCCACAACCCTGGGATCATGACCCAAGCCAAAGGCAGCGGCTTTAACCCACGGAGCCATCCAGGCGCCCCACTAATTCTTTTTTTTTTAAAAGATTTTATTTGATAGAAAGAAAGCATGAGTGAGAGAGAGCATGAGCAGGGTGTAGGGGCAGAGGGAGAAGCAGTCTTCTTGCTGAGCAGGGAGCCTAATGTGGGACTCAGTTCCAGGATTCTAAGATCATGACCTGGCCTGAAAGCAGATGCTTAACCACCTGAGCCACTGAGGCACCCTGAGAGGGCTTCCAGAAGAACAAAATTTTAAGGACGAATTTTCTGAATTCATTCTGGGGCTTCTGGAATTGGTTCCCTAACCTGATTAAATTTAAAGACACTAATGACTTGATTTCTATTAGTGAAGAGAGCAATGATAGTCCATGGTGTGATGGGGCAATTGAGATAAGCAAAATGTCATCATTGTTTATTCCTTTCCAAAACTTAAAAGAAACTAAGATCAGGGTGACCATATTTATGATATGTTCAAACATTTTTGTCAAACTAGTAAGTATAATGAGATTGGTTGGTTGCTCCTAATGTTGTTAGATAAAGTGGGAAAAGAAAAGAATGAGCTCGTGGTTCAAATTTCTAGCTCAAGAGTCCCAGAAATAACTTGAAATCCTCGTTTTTTTTTTCTGAAAGAAACCCTTTCCCCTATAGCCACAAGGCTGAAATTGTTAAAAATCACACTCACAATCTCAGCCTGTATCTGGCTGAAATACAATGTGAGTTGAACTCCTAACCTCACGGAGTGTCTACTGTTAAAGGTATTGATTGGGAAGGAATAGGATCTTGAAAGGGACCAGGGAAGACCCTCATGGATCTGGGAAAACTAGACCCCTAAATTCTGATAAGTCATCCTGGACAGTGGAAGCAGTTTCTATACCCTCAGTAAAAGTGACCTCTTAACCCCTGTCTGAAGCCTACATTGCCTGAAGAGAGGACAATGGCCTCCCCCACTACCAAGCAACACAATGCTGATTCCCTGAAGATCCGCCCCCACCACCTCTCTTTGCCTCTAGACCTATATGTAGACTCAGTTCTCATCAGGACCCTAAAGGTGAGGTACAAAACATGACCCATAAGGTGGTGTGCTATACTTCAAAAGAACTACTTGAGATTTCTAATTCATGCAGAAAGAAATCTGGGGGAAATTTGTGGTAATGGATACTAAAGGTGTCGAATAATGATGGAAGAAACATAATGTTGGATCAAGCAGAATTTGTTGATATGGGCTAACTTTTAAAAAAACTTTTTATTTAATATTGCATCCTGGGGAGTTAGAAAGGGTCTAACAGTTTGGTTGGTTGGTGGGCTGAAGCATGGGCCAAAAGGTGACCCACAGTAAGTGAGAGAGAAATGCTGGATCTGCCTCAATTTCATGTAAGGAAAGGGATTCAGGGGCACCTGGGTGGCTCAGTGGGTTAAAGCCTCTGCCTTCGGCTCAGGTCATGATCCCAGGGTCCTGGGATCGAGCCCCACATCGGGCTCTCTGCTCAGCGGGGAACCTGCTTCCTCCTCTCTCTCTCTCTGCCTGCCTCTCTGCCTGCTTGTGATCTTTGTCTGTCAAATAAATAAATAAATCTTTAAAAAAAAAAAAAAAAGAAAGGGATTCAAAGACAGGGATGGTGGGATGCTGGAGTGGGTTTGTCATCTGAGACCCACTCACCCACCCTGGAAGGGTCCAGAACAGACATGACTTTCACCACCACTGTAAGAAGTAAATCTGTGAGGAGAGTCTTAGAATTCTTGAAGAGCTCTATGATCATTCTTCGTAGGTCAGACCTTTCAAGGAGAACTGCAGTCTCTGAATTGGGAAACCTAATCACAATGACAGTAATTGGGTCCTGGGGTGGTGAATACCTATTTGTGGCGCTCAGCTGCCTAAGGCAAGGAAAGCCTGGATACCATAATAGATAGCAGAGTCAGCGCAGTGATGGGGATAGTCTGACATGCACAGATCCATGGTGTTGGCCAGTTGGTCATAGTGTGCCTAGAGGTGAAATAGATAGGAAGCCTACAAAATTCTTACTTGTTCTGGATAAGCAAAGAGGTTCTAGGTCAAGTGAACAAAAGTCTAATCTGAATTATAAAAACAGTCATGGCTTCTCCTCAGACTTGAGCCAGTTTACAAACCCAGAACGACTTAGATGAAAGGGAAGCTGGGTACCCTTGAGGAAGTACCCCAGTACACACAAAATATTTATACTGTTAATTTCCCCAGGCTTCCCTAAAGGGACCTACAGCTTTATACTAGGATAACTGTGCACTGGGAAAAAGGAAATAACACTTTGGGGGACCACCAGACACTGACTCTGAATGGACAGTGGTTCCAGGAGACACAAGCACCACTGTGGTCCTTCAGTGTGAGGAGGGGCTTATGGAGGTCAGGTGATCAATGAGATTTTTTTTTTGTTTTTTTTTTAATTTTTTATTTTTAAAATTACTTTTCAGAGTACTAGAATTCATTGTTTATGTACCACACCCAGTGATCAATGAGGTTTTAACTGAGGTACATCTCACAGGAAGTCTGGTGGATCCCTGAATCTACCCTGTGGTTGTTTCCTCAGCTCTGGAATGAATAACTGGAACAGACATACTGAGAACCTGGCAGAATATCACACTGGTTCCTTGACCTATGGAGTAAAGGATATTGTGGGGGAAAAGGGCAAGAGGCACTGCCTTTACCTAAGAAAATAGTAAACCGAATGCAATCCTGCATTCCTAGAGGGAATCACAGAGATTAGGTCCCCATTGAAGACTTGAAGGATGCAGGGATGGTGATTCCCACCACATCCCCACTCAACTCTTCTGTCTGGCCTGGACTGAACACTGATAGTTCTTTAAGAATGGCAGAAGATTATTGTAAGCGTAACAAGATGGTGACTCCAAATGCAGTGACTCTACCAGATGTACTTTAATTACTTGAACAAATTAACATGTTGCCTGGTATCTGCTGTGCTGCTATTGATCTGGAAAATGCCTTTTCCTCCATCCCTATTCATAAGAAGCAGTTTGTTTTCTAGTGGCAAGGCCAGCATTACACCTTTACTGCCCTACCTCAGGGATATATCAACTCTCCAGGCCTGTGTCATAATTTAATTCATGGGGATCTTGATCATAAGATCACTTTCCCCTCCACAAGATATCACATTATTCCATTACATTGATGACATTGTGCTGATTGGACCTAGTGAGCAAGAGAAATCAATTAGACTTATTGGTAAGACATATACATGCTAGGCAATGAGCAAAAATCTAACCAATTTCAAGGGTCTCCTACCTTGGTGGAATTCGTAGGGATTCAGTAGGTCAGACATGTTGAGGTATCCCTTCTAAGGTAAAGCATAAATTGTTGCTTTACCTCCTGCAACCAAAAAAGAGGTATAACCTAGTGGGCTTCATTGGATTTTGGAGGCAACATATTCTTCATTGGAGTGTGTTATTCTGGCTCATTTACTAGGTGACCCAAAAAGTTGCTACATGTATCCCAGGACAGAAGGCTCTATAATAGGTTCAGCCTGCTATACAAACTTCTCTGCCACTTGGGCTATATGATCCAGCAGGTCTACTGGAGCTTGAAGTATCAGCGGCAGATAGGGATGCTGTTGGGAGACTGTGGCAGGCCCTTAAAAGTAAATTATAGCGTAGGCCCTTAGGGTTTGGGAGCAAAGTACTTCCATCCTTGGTAGAGAACTACTTTCCTTTTGAGAAGCAGTTTTTGGCCTAATACTGGAACTTGTAGATACTGACCACTTGACCATGGGTGGACCACCAAGTTACCATATGACCCAAGCTGCCTATCATTAACTGAGTGTTATCTGATATACCAAAACATAAAATTGAGCATGAACATACAGCAGTATTCCATCATCCTATGGACATTAGTATATATGAGATTGGGCTCAAGCAGGCCCTGAAGAAACAAATTACATGAAGTATCCCAATGTCCTTGGTTCTCTCCAACCCAGCCACACTACCTTCTATCTCCCACTTTTCACATATGGACTCAGGAGGAGTTCTTTACAATCAGTTGACCAAGGAAGAGGAAATTCAGCCCTGGTTTATAGGTGGTTCTGTATCGTATGCAGTCACTATTTGAAAGTAGACAGTGGTAGCACTATAATTCCTTCTTGGGGTATCCTTGAAGAAAGTGAGGAAGAGAATTTTTCCCAGAACTTTAAGCAGTGCATCTAGTTGTTCATTTTGCTTAGAAGGAGAAATGGCCACATGTACAATTATATACTGATTTGTTGCTATGGGCAATGGTTTGACTGGAGAGTCAAGGACTTGGAAGGAACATGATTGGAGAATTAGTGACAAGGAAGCCTGGAGAAGAAATGTGTGATTGAGTGAAAAAGTGAAGATTCTTGTGCTCCTTGTCAATGCCCACCAAAAGGAAATCTCAGCAGAGGAGGATTTTAATAATGCAGTATGTAGGAGGACTTATTCTGTGAATACCAATCAGCTTCTTTTCCCAGCCACCCCCGTCATCTCCAAATCACTTCCTGAACAAAGCAGCCATGGTGGCAGGCATAGAGATTATGCATGGGGTTAGCAACATGGACTCATAGTCACCAAGGCCAACCTGGCTATGTCCACTGCTGAATGCCCAAACTGCCAACAGCAGAGACTAACAATGAATTCCTAATATGGCACCAGGGTGATAACCAGCCACTTGTGTTGGGTTGATTACATTGGGTCACTTCCATCATGGAAGAGGCTGAGTTTTGTTCTTATTGGAATAGACACCTATTCTAGATACAGATTTGCTTTTCCTGTATGCAATGCCTCTACCAAAAATATCCTCCGTGTACCTACAGAATGTATTATCCATAGTACTCCACAAAACATTGTTTCTGATCAAGGAACTAACTTAGCAGCAAATAAAGTGCATCAGTGGGTTCATGCTATGGAATTCACTGGTCTTACTTTGTTTCTACCATCCTGAAGCATCTGGCTTTATAAAATAGTGGAATAGCCTTCGAGGATTTGATTTCAGTGCCAGATGGATAGAAATGCTTTGTACGACTAGTAAAATTCTTTGTAGAAGGTTGTATATGCTCTGAGTCAACCAGTATATGATGCTCTTTCTTCCAAAGCTGGGATTCACAGGTCTAGGAATCTAGGACTACAAGTAGGAGGAGTAGCTCTACTCACCTGTTAGTAAAATTTTTGCTTCCTGTCCCCACAACTTATATGTAGAGGTTTTAGTTCTAACTAGAGGAATGTTTCCACTAGAAGACATAACAATGATTTCGTTGAACTGGAAGATAAGACTGCCACGTGACCATTTTGGATTCCTCATGCCTCTGAATCAACAACAGGCAAGTAAGGGACCTTACTGTGCTGGCTGAGGTAATGAATCCTGATTACCAAGGGAAACTTGAATTACCACTTCATAATGGAGGTCAGGAGGAGTATGTCTGGAACCTCAGCAATACCTGAAATTAAGGTTAATGGAAAACTACAACAACCCAATCCAGACAAGGCTGCTAATGGCCCAAACCTTTCAGGAATGAAGATTTAGGTCACACCACTGTGTAAAGAACCATCATCAGCTGAAGTATTTGTTGAGGGCAAAGGAGATACAGAATGGATAGTAGAAGAAGGTAGTTACAAATACCATCTCCGACCATGTGACTACTCACAGAAATAGAAACTGTAATTGCCATATTTCCCACATTTTGTTACGAATATTTGTCTATGTATATATTGAACAAATATCTTTGTTTTCTTCCCTCATATCTCCTTATTATGTAATACAAGATGTGTTTACTTTATATCATAGTATTTAAGTATCGTTAACTTTATATAGAACTTTATACAAAACAGTACTTAAGTTACAAGATATTAAGAGAAAACTAAACATCACAAAGACATTGCATCCTCTTCTGGAGGAAGGATTAGTGGATTTTCCATTGTATATAGAATAGTTGTATCATGTTAGAAGTATGACCTTGTTGTTGCCTTTATTTGGAGATTAAGTATGATTTTTTTTTCATTTTATCTTCTTCTTTTTTTTTTTTTACTTAAACATATAATGTAACCCCACCACCTTCTCCCAACCCCCCTCCCCCCAACCCCCCTCAGTTTGTTTTATGACATTAAGAGTCTCTTTTGGTTTGTCTCCCTCCTGATCCCATCTTGTTTCATTTATTCTTTTCCTACCCCCTTAACCCCCACCCCCGTTGCATCTCCACTTCCTCATATCAGGGAGATCATATGATAGTTGTCTTTCTCCTATTGACTTATTTCGCTAAGCATAATACCCTCTAGTTCCATCCATGTCATCGCAAATGGCAAGATTTCATTTCTTTTGATGGCTGCATAGTATTCCATCGTATATATATACCACCTCTTCTTTATCCATTCATCTGTTGATGGACATCTAGGTTCTATCCATAACTTGGCTATTGTGGACATTGATACTATAAACATTCGGGTGCACGTTTGTATCCTTAGGGTAAATACCCAGTAGTGCAATTGCTGGGTCATAAGGTAGCTCTATTTTCAATTTTTTGAGGAACTTCCATGCTGTTTTCCAGAGTGGTTGCACCAGCTTGCATTCCCACCAACAGTGTAGGAGGGTTCCCCTTTCTCCACATCCTTGCCAGCATCTGTCATTTCCTGACTTGTTCAGTTTAGCCATTCTGACTGGTGTGAGGTAGTATCTCATTGTGGTTTTGATTTGTATTTCCCTGATGCCCAATGATGTGGAGCACTTTCTCATGTGTCTGTTAGCCATCTGGATGTCTTCTTTGCAGAAATGTATTTTCATGTCCTCTGCCCATTTCTTGATTGGATTATTTGTTCTTTGGGTGTTGAGTTTGCTAAGCTCTTTGTAGATTTTGGATACTAGCCCTTTATCTGATATGTCATTTGCAAATATCTTCTCCCATTCTGTCAGTTGTCTTTTGGTTTTGTTGACTGTTTCCTTTGCTGTGCAAAAGCTTTTGATCTTGATGAAGTCCCAATAGTTCATTTTTTCCCTTGCTCCCCTTGCCTTTGGCGTTGTTCCTAGGAAGAAGTTGCTGCGACTGAGGTCAAAGAGGTTGCTGTCTGTGTTCTCCTCAAGGATTTTGATGGATTCCTTTCTCACATTGAGGTCCTTCATCCATTTTGAGTCTATTTTCGTGTGTGGTGTGAGGAAATGGTCCAATTTCATTTTTCTGCATGTGGCTGTCCAATTTTCCCAACACCATTTGTTGAAGAGGCTGTTTTCTTTCCATTGGATATTCTTTCCTGCTTTGCTGAAGATTAGTTGACCATAGAGTTGAGGGTCTATTTCTGGGCTCTCTATTTTGTTCCATTGATCTATGTGTCTGTTTTTGTGCCAGTACCATACTGCCTTGATGATGATGGCTTTGTAATAGAGCTTGAAGTCTGGAATTGTGATGCCACCAACTTTGGCTTTCTTTTTCAATATTCCTTTGGCTCTTCGAGGTCTTTTCTGGTTCCATATAAATTTTAGGATTATTTGTTCCATTTCTTTGAAAAAATTGGATGGGATTTTGATAGTCATTGCATTAAATGAGTAGATAGCTTTAGGTAGCATAGACATTTTCACAATATTTACTTTTCCAATCCATGAGCATGGAACATTTTTCCATTTCTTTGTGTCTTCCTCAATTTCTTTCATGAGTACTTTATAGTTCTCTGAGTATAGATTCTTTGCCTCTTTGGTGAGGTTTATTCCTAGGTATCTTATGGTTTTGGGTGTCATTGTAAATGGGATTGACTCCTTAATTTCTCTTTCTTCTGTCTTGTTGTTGGTGTAAAGAAATGCAACTGATTTCTGTGCATTGATTTTATATCCTGACATTTTACTGAATTCCTGTACAAGCTCTAGCAGTTTTGGAGTGGAGCCTTTTGGGTTTTCCACATATAGTATCATATCATCTGCAAAGAGCGATAGTTTGACTTCTTCTTTGCCGATTTGGATGCCTTTAATTTCTTTTTGTTGTCTGATTGCTGAGGCTAGGACTTCTAGTACTATGTTGAATAGCAGTGGTGATAGCGGACATCCCTGCCGTGTTCCTGACCTTAGCGGGAAACCTCTCAGTTTTTCTCCATTGAGAATGATACTTGCAGTGGGTTTTTCATAGATGGCTTTGATAATATTGAGGTATGTGCCCTCTATCCCTACACTTTGAAGAGTTTTGATTAGGAAGGGATGCTATACTTTGTCAAATGCTTTTTCAGCATCTATTGAAAGTATCATATGGTTCTTGTTCTTTCTTTTGTTAATGTATTGTATCACATTGATTGATTTGCGGATGTTGAACCAACCTTGCTGCCCTGAAATAAATCCCACTTGGTCGTGGTGAATAATCCTTCTAATGTACTGTTGGATCCTATTGGCTAGTATTATGGTGAGAATTTTTGCATCTGTGTTCATCAAGGATATTGGTCTGTAATTCTCTTTTTTGATGGGATCCTTGTCTGGTTTGGGGATCAAGGTGATACTGGCCTCATAAAATGAGTTTGGATGTTTTCCTTCCATTTCTATTTTTTGGCACAGTTTCAGGAGAATAGGAATTAATTCTTCTTTAAATGTTTGGTAGAATTCCCCTGGAAAGCCATCTGACCCTGGGCTTTTGTTTGTTTGGAGATTTTTGATTACTGTTTCAATCTCCTTACTAGTTATGGGCCTATTCAGGTTTCCTATTTCTTCCTGGTTCAGTTTTGGCAGTTTATATGTCTCTAGGAAAGCATCCATTTCTTCCACATTGTCAAATTTGTTGGCATAGAGTTGCTCATAATATGTTCTTATCATTGTTTGTATTTCTTTGGTGTTGGTTGTGATCTCTCCTCTTTCATTCATGATTTTATTTATTTGGGTCCTCTCTCTTTTCTTTTTGATAAGTCTGGCCAAGGGTTTATCAATCTTATTAATTCTTTCAAAGAACCAGCTCCTAGTTTCGTTGATTTGTTCTATTGTTTCTTTAGTTTCTATTTCGTTGATTTCTGCTTTGGTCTTTATTATTTCTCTTCTCCTGCTGGGTTTAGGCTTTCTTTGTTGTTCTTTCTCGAGCTCCTTTAGGTGTAGGGTTAGGTTGTGTATTTGAGACCTTTCTTGTTTCTTGAGGAAGGCTTGTATCGCTATATATTTTCCTCTCAGGACTGCCTTTGCTGTTTCCCACAGATTTTGGACCATTGTGTTTTCATTATCATTTGTTTCCATGATTTTTTTCAATTCTTCTTTAATTTCCTGGTTGACCCATTCATTCTTTAGAAGGATGCTATTGAGTCTCCATGTATTTGTGCTCTTTCCAAATTTCCTCTTGTGATTGAGTTCTAGCTTCAGAGCATTGTGGTCTGAAAATATGCAGGGAATGATCCCAATCTTTTGATAATGGTTGAGACCTGATTTATGACCCAGGATGTGATCTATTCTGGAGAATGTTCCATGGGCACTAGAGAAGAATGTGTATTCTGTTGCTTTGGGATGGAATGTTCTGAATATATCTGTGATGTCCATCTGCTCCAGTGTGTCATTTAAGGCCTTTATTTCCTTGTTGATCTTTTGCTTGGATGATCTGTCCATTTCAGTGAGGGGAGTGTTAAAGTCCCCTACTATTATTGTATTATTGTCAATGTGTTTCTTTGATTTTGTTATTAATTGGTTTATATAGTTGGCTGCTCCCGTGTTAGGGGCATAGATATTTAAAATTGTTAGATCTTCTTGTTGGACAGACCCTTTGAGTATGGTATAGTGTCCTTCCTCATCTCTTATTATAGTCTTTGGCTTAAAATCTAATTGATCTGATATAAGGATTGCCACCCAAGCTTTCTTCTGATGTCCATTAGCATGGTAAATTGTTTTCCATCTCCTCACTTTCAATCTGGAGGTGTCTTCAGGTCTAAAATGAGTTTCTTGTAGGCAGCATATTGATGGGTTTTGTTTTTTTATCCATTCTGAAACCCTGTGTCTTTTGATTGGGGGCATTTAGCCCATTTACATTCAGGATAACTATTGAGAGATATGAATTTAGTGCCATTGTATTGCCTGTAAGGTGATTGTTACTGTGTATTGTCTCTGTTCCTTTCTGATCTAATACTTTTAGGGTCTCTCTTTGCTTAGAGGACCCCTTTCAATATTTCCTGTAGAGCTGGTTGGGTGTTTGCAAATTTTGTCCATTTTTATTTGTCCTGGAATCTTTTTATCTCTCCTTCTATTTTCAATGATAACTTAGCTGGATATAATATTCTTGGCTGCATATTTTTCTCGTTTAGTGCTCTGAATATATCATGCCAGTTCTTTCTGGCCTGCCAGGTCGCTGTGGATAAGTCTGCTGCCAATCTAATATCTTTACCATTGTATGTTACAGACTTCTTGTCCCGTGCTGCTTTCAGGATTTTCTCTTTGTCGCTAAGACTTGTAAATTTTACTATCAGATGATGGGGTGTGGACCTATTCCTATTGATTTTGAGGGCATTTCTCTGCACCTCCTGGATTTTGATGCATGTTCCCTTTGCTATATTAGGGAAATTCTCTACAATAATTCTCTCCAATATACCTTCTGCTCCCTCCTCTCTTCTTCTTCTAGAATCCCAATTATTCTAATGTTGTTTCGTCTTATGGTATCACTTATCTCTCGAATTTTCCCCTTGTGGTCCAGTAGTTGTTTGTCTATCTTTTGCTCAACTTCTTTGTTCTCTGTCATTTGGTCTTCTATATCACTAATTCTTTCTTCTGCCTCATTTATCCTAGCAGTAAGAGCCTCCATTTCTGATTGAACCTCATTAATAGCTTTTTAAATTTCAACTTGGTTAGATTTTAGTTCTTTTATTTCTCCAGAAAGGGCTTTTATTTCTCTGGACAGGGTTTCTCTGACAGCTTCCATGCCTTTTTCGATCCCGGCTAGAACCTTGAGAATCGTCAACCTGAATTCTAGATCTGACATATTACCAATGTCTGTATTGATAAGGTCTCTAGCCTTCCATACTGCCTCCTGTTCTTTTTTTTTGTGGTGAGTTTTTCTGCCTTGTCATTTTGTTCAGGTAAGAATATATGAAGGATCAAATGAAATACTAAAAGGGTGGCAAAGACCCCAGGAAAATGTGTTTTAACCAAATCAGAAGAGACCCCAAATCATTGGGGGGGGGGAGAAAGGGGTTAAAAAGAAGTTCAGAAAAGAGAAAAAAAATAAAAAAAAAAAGAAAATGCAAATAAAGAAAAAATATTAAAAATAAAAAATATAAAAAATGAAATATATATATATATATATATATATATTAGACTGGTGACTAGAACAGTGTCACCCACTTAATTTGGGGAGTATTTTGGTCTCTTAGAAGAAAATACCTACCAAAATTTTAAAGAATGAAAACCATATATGAGGGTAAACACAATGAAGGGATGAAATATGACTATAAAGATAAAAAAAAAATTTTTTTTTACTTTCTAACAAAGGAGTTGATAAAGTAAGTTGGTAGGGAGAATAAAAAAAAGAAAGTGGAGAGAACTTGCTTGGGTTGGAGACTAGATCAAGCCCGGTGCTAGATCTAGGGTGTATTTTGATCTATTAGAAGAAGTTGTACCCCAAATTTTTTAGAAGAAAAAAAACCCTATGTGTATACAAAGAATAAAGTTAGATACAATGAAGGATAAAATACGACTATAATAATAAAGGTTCAAAAAAGATTTTTTTTAAGAAAGTTATTAAGATAAACTAGGTAAAGAGGAAAGGGTAAAAGTTAAAAAAAAAATAGCAGAAGAGAAAAAAAAATTTAAAAACATTAATTAACTTTGCAAGACTAAAGATTCATGGGGAGAAAGCCATGAATTCCATGCTTTGCTTTCTCCTCCGCTGGAATTCCGCTGTTCTCCTTGGTAAGTGAACTTGGTCTTGGCTGGATTTCTTTTTGATCTTCTGGGGGAGGGGCCTGTTGTAGTGATTTTCAAGTGTCTCTGCCCCAGGCGGAATTGCACCGCCCTCACCAGGGGCCGGGCTAAGTAATCCGCTCCGGTTCGCTTTTATTCCCTGAATGCTTTCCGTAGAGTTGTGGAGGACGGGAATGAAAATGGCGGTCTCCCAATCTCTGGCCAGGAGGAGCCCAGAGCTCGGGGCCCCACTTTTCAGTGCACCCTCAGAGAAAAGCGCTTAATCACTCCTGTCTCCCTGGCCTCCAGCCACGCTTGGAGAAAATCATGCGCAGTCACTCCTGTCTCACTGGCCTCCAGCTGTGCTCCGAGGTCACCCAGCCTGTGACCGAGCATCTCTTTCTCTGGCACACAGACCCACCTGGAGTCTCCAAACCCCACAGATCCCTGGGCTCTCCCATGTCGGAGTGTCCCCAGATATTCTGGGGACCCCAAGCACAGAGCACCGACCCATGTCACAGACCATGGCTCTAGGTAACCCTGAGTTGAGAGCTAACTCCTCGGCTCTGTCTCCACAGCTGGCTTCCCCGCTCTAATACCTGTGAGCTCTGTGACACTCAGACACCCCTTATCCTTCTGTGACCCCAGGGGACCTAAGGCCACACTGTCCCCTTGAGGTCTTCACCCAGTTTAGCCTCTGGAGCGATGTCCCTCCGTGGAGCGGACTTTTAAAGGTCCTGATTTTGTGCTCTGTTGTTCCGCCGCTTGCCAGGAGCTGGCCTCTCCCCCCGTGGTCTATCTTTCCTTCTCGGTGGATTCACTTCTCTGCTGGTCCTACCTTTCAGAAAGTGGTCGATTTTCTGTTTCTAGAATTGTTGCTCTTCTTCTCTTCGATCTCCTTTTGGATTCGTAGGTGTTCGGAATGGTTTGATAAGCTATCTAGCTGATCTCCTGCTGCCTGATGCCGTCTCAGCCTGCTACTTCTCTGCCATCTTGACTCCTCCCCCCAGATTAAGTATGATTTAAGGAGATGTGTGTGGGTGACAAAGGATGAACTTTGAATGATTAATTTAATGTGCCAGTTTGGAGGATATTTGGATAAAATTAACATTGAAATCAATGAACTTTGAGTAACTGGATTTACCCCCAAAATGTAGGTGAGTCTCATCTAACCAGGTGAAGGTCTGAATAGAAAAAGACTGGCCTCTCTGATAAAAAGGAGATTCACCAACAGACTGCCTCTGGGCTTCAACTGCACCATCAGCTGTCCTGAGCCTTAAGTCTTCCAACCCCCATGGTGGATTTGGACTTGCCAGTCTCCATAGTCAGAGGAACCATTTCCCTATAACAAATCTTTCTTCCTTTCTCTCTCTCTCTCTATGCACTTCCTTTTGTTTCTGTTTCTCTGGAAGACCCTGACTAATACAGTGAGGAATATCATCAGTGTAGTGAAAGAGGCTGCTAAGGTAATGATGTGGAAGCAATGTTGCCATTCAACATTTAACTAACCAATGCAATGCTTTATCATAATATGGAAACTATAAGTTTAAATGTTATCCAGTCAATTGATTTAAGATTAGTTGTGCCACATGATTGTCATGTATGTCCCATCAGAATTTTAATACCTAGAGCTGTAACTCCTAAACTACGCTGAGGTGCTTCAGGGCACTACTAAAAATTTGTAGGGACTTAAGAGAAACACAGAGACATCTGTCTGACATAGAGGGAAACAGCAACCACTGTCGGACATTTGAGTGGGCTACTGCCATTAAGTTCTTTGGACCTAACTACTTAATAAATGCAGTCATTAGGTATTTCTTTTGCCCTAGGAGTGCTATGAAAAAAATTACTAAGACACCTAGGGCCTATAAAGTGTGGGTTGTTTTAGTAATATTGTGCGTGTTGACTGTGACAAGGTTTTCAGACTCTCCTTACTTTTTCATGAACTTGATTGTTTTTAGAAATGCTAGTTAAGTATATTACTGAATGTCACTCTATTGGAATTTGTCTTATCTTTTTCTTATGATTAGACTGGAGCTATGGATTTTGGGGAGGAAGATCACAGAGGTTAAGTGTATTTTTACCACATCATAATAAGAGTTCATACTATCTACATGATCTTTGACTGTTAATCTTGATTTTAATCATCAAGTTGAGGCAATGTATGTCAGGCCTCTCTCCTATGAAATTACTCTTTTTCCCCTCCTTTCCATACTACTGTTCTCTCTAGGAGGAAGTCACAGTGCACAGCCCACTCTGAAGTAGTGGAGAGTTATATTCCACCTCATTTAATGCAGAGTATATTTATTTGGAATTTTTCTGCATAGGAAATTTGTCTTTTGTACCCTTTTTATTACTTTATGTAGTCATTTATGTATACCAATACGGATTCACTTTCTACTTTGGGTTCAATCCAAAACAATTTTTTTTAAATTTTATTGCTCAAATTTTCCAGCTGTGGTCATTGGGTACTTTCTGCTGGTTTCTGGGTCCCTTTGACATACCTTTATCAAAGTGTGTGTGAGTGAGTGTGTGTGTGTGTGTGTGTGTCTGTTTTAAACATTTACTTACTTTCTGACCCTGCAAGATGCTAAAAGGAAGCTCAGATTTTTAATTATGAACCCACAAAATTCTTTTTGTTAGTTTGATTTCTGTGTCTTGCAACTAGACGAGTTCTAACTGATATAAAGGGGACCAGCCTCAGTCTTGCACATTTTATTTTTAAAATATATTTTTATTTATTTTGACAAATAAAAATTCTATGTATTTAAGGTATACAATGTGATATTTTGATAGAGTGCACATTTGAAATAATCACCAAAATCAAACTAATTAACATAGCCATCACTTCCCATAGTTATCCCTGTGTATGTGTGTGTGTGTATGTGTGTGTGTGTGTGTGTGAGTGTGCATGTGTGGTGAGAATATAACTGAAAATTTATGTTCTTTGATCAGTATCTCTCCTTTCTCCCATCCTTCAGCCTCTGGAAATCACCATTCTACTCTCTGTTTCTAAGAGTTTGACTTAATTTTAATTTTGTTTTTTAGATTTCACATGGAAGTAAGATCATGTGATATTTGCCTATGCCTGGCTTATTTCATTTAGCACAATGCCCTCCAAGTTCATCTATGTTGTTGCAAATAGCAAGATATCCTTCTTTTTAAAGTTTGGATGATATTCCACTGCATATACCACAGTTTCTTAATTCATTTTTCTGTCAATAGACACTTAGGTTGTTTCCATATCTTGGCTTTTGTGAAAAATGTTGCAATGAAATATTGAATGAAAATATCTCTTTGAAATAGTTTTTTATTTCCTTTGGATACATAGCCAGAATTGGATTGCTAGGTAATTTTTAATTTTTTAAGGAGCCTCCATACTATTTTTTTACAGTAATTGTGCCATTTTACATTCCTACCAACACTGCAAAGGGTTTCCTTTTTCTCAACATTCTTGCCAACACTTGTTATCTTTAGACTTTTTGATAATATCCCTCCTAACAAGTGTAAGGTGATATCTCCTTGTGGTTTTGATTTGCATTTCCCTGATGATTTGGTAACTAGTTAAGCATCTTTTCATAAATCTGTGGGCCATTTGTAGGTGTTCTTTAAAGATTTTATTTATTTACTTGTCAGAGAGAGAGCGGAGTGAGCACAGGCAGACAGAGTGGCAGGCAGAGGCAGAGGGAGAAGCAGGCTCCCTGCCAAGCAAGGAGCCCAATGTGGGACTCAATCCCAGGACGCTGGGATCATGACCTGAGCCGAAGGCAGCCGCTTAACCAACTGAGCCACCCAGGCGTCCTTGTAGATGTTCTTTAGAACTGAATGTCCATTCAGTTCTTTCACCCATTAAAAAAATTTTTTTTTGTTTCTTGCTATTGATTTGTATGAGTTCCTTATTTATTTTTGTTTTTAGCTTTTTATTGCATATATGCTTTGGAAATATTCTCTTCCATTCTGTGATCTACTTTTTCATTCTGTTAGTTGTTTCCTTTGTTTTGCAGAAGTTTTTAGTTTGATGTAGTCCTACTTGCATAATTTTGCTATCCCCTTAAGTGTTCTGGAAATTTTATAAAATTAGTCTTATGATCAAGTCTTTAATCCATTTTGAGTTGATTTTTGTGTATGATATAAGGGTCTAATTTTATTATTTTGTATGTGTATTCCCAACACCATTTATTAAAAAGACTATCCTTTCCCCCATTATATATTTTTGCCATCTTTGTCAAAAATTTGTTGACCATATATGCACGGGTTTGTTTCTGGACCAATGAATTCCACTGGTCTCTGTGACTGTTTTTAATGTCAACACCATACTGTTTTGATTATTATAGCTTTGTAATATAGCTTGAAGTCAGAAATTGTGATGCCTTCAGCTGTGCTCTTGTTCAAGATTGCTTTAGCTATTTTCTGGGGTTTTTTTCCTGGCTTCATATGAATTTTATGGTTGGTTTTCCTATTTCTGTGAAAAATGCCATTGGAATCTTAACAGATTTCATCAAACCTATAAATCACTTTGAGTAAAATGGACATTTTAACAATATTAATTCTTCCAATCTGCATACTTCAAGCTCAAAGGATTTTCCCATGACACTGAGCTACAGGGACAGATAAGATAGGAAAGTCCCAGGGGCCATTTTAGTCTGGAGATAATGACAAACCAGCCAGGCAAGATGTAAGAGCCTTTAGCTTTAAATCTGAGCTATGGCATCTTCAGCCCCAGGCCCTTTGCTGACTTTGTGTTAGGCTATTGTTTGAGCATCTGGGGTAATTGAAGTTCCCCTTCCACTGACTGAATGTGAGTGGGAAGGCAGAAGGGGAATGGGAGGGGAAGAGATGAAATGTCAAGTTCATCTCCTATTTTGATAGGTTGAATTTAAGTTCTCAGTGGGACCTCTAGGAGAGATGTTTAATAAGCATTTGGTTATATGGTTTGGAGTTCAGGTGAGAGGACTGAGCAGGAAAAAAATTTTTTACAGTCCTTCACATAAAATGTTAATTGAAACCATGACAACAGACAGATTGTCAAATCAGTTTCATGAATCAGATCTTTTACCCAGTAACAAGTTACAAGTTTTACTAAAAATTTCAAGGATATAAATAGTTGAAGGGCACAGGCAAAACATGGCAATCTGAGGCTGCTTGCCAGATGAGATAAGATCTGGCTTGGGTTTAACATAAGAGGTCTCTAAATAATGGCTGTGGGAACATCACTTACAACAAAGAACTATTTCATTAAGAAATTTCTCCATTTTTTATTCAGCTAGGTCCATGATTGACATGATATTTTCCAGAGCATCATGCCTATAGATTATAGGTTTATTTACTATAAGTAATACAAGATAGACCAGGTACACCCAACAAATGAAAATATCACACTAGTATCATTAGCATATTTTCCAAGATCCTGGCATTACTCTGTTTTCAAGGGGATTTGACATGAGCATTTTTCTTTCCCAGGGTATCCCCACAGTAAAGGGAAGACTGGATTCCAGCTTCTATCTAACAGAGTGAAAGATATTGCCAGTATAAATGAAAAGAAATAAGAGCGAGGGCAGAGTTCTAAAGAAAAATGAATATTTGAAGAACCAGCAGCATGAGAAAACTTGGTAAAGAGGACTGAAAAGTGGCCTCCAGAGAGTTAGGAGGAGAACCAGGAAAATGTGCTGTCTCAGCAGCTACATGGAGGGTTTCATCATGACTTTCCAATGTGGCTGAGAGGTCACAGAAGATAAGGACTGGAAAATGTCCCCTAGACTTAGTAAGGAGGTCACTCATGACCTTGAGAACAGAGCTAGATTGTGGTAGATTGAGGAGTGCTGGAAATTGAACAACTGGAGACAGTATTGGTGGGCAACTCAGGAAACTTGATTGAAAAAGTTAGGAAAGAAACAGCATAGTGACAGAGAGAGATTTTAGATGGAAGAGCATTTTCCCCATTGGAGAAAATGTTTAAATGCTCATGGGAATGTGTCAGTAGGAAAGAGGCTAAAGGTATCAGAATGGGTATAATGGATGGAACAAGAGTGCAGATGGCATTCTAATAAATGGTCCCTCTGAACAAAAGAAAAAGCATGATTTGTTGCATATGGTGACTTCTGTTATGTAAATACAACCCCTTGGCTAATTTTCAAGCAATTCTTGGTGAAACAACCAGCTCTCAAAATTCCTGAATATTTTACAAATGACTCTCACAGGCCTGTAAGAGCTGGCCCTGGCACACTGCTGGGTGTAGAGGCAGAATTCAAGAGCACCTGGGGAGAGAAATCAGTAGCTAATGTGTCTGGAAGTTGATAGAATTCTCATCCATTGGCTTCTAATCTTTGGTGAAATAAGTCAAGATTCAGCTATAAGAGTGAAGGGAAAGGGAGCGGTATAGAAGTTTTAGGAGAATGAGAGGTTTTAAAAAAGTTACTGCAGAGATTGGAATAGAAATCTGGCTGGCAGGGGTGCCTGGGTGACTCAGTGGGTTAAAGCCTCTGCCTTCGGCTCCGGTCATGATCCCAGGGTCCTGGGATCGAGCCCCACATTGGGCTCTCTGTTCGGCAGGGAGCCTGCTTCCCTTCCTCTCTCTCTGCCTGCCTCTCTGCCTACTTGTGATCTCTGTCAAATAAATAAATAAAATCTTAAAAACAAAACAAACAACAAGAAAACTGGCTGGCAGATGAGGGCAGAAATTCTAGGCACCATTGACCATTCAGTGGAAGTAGGAAACTGCGTAGGAAACTCACTCCAGTGAGTCTGTGTGAGGTTTTTTTTCAGCAAGACTCAGAAGGCAGGTGTAAAACCTAAGTGCCTAACTAGTATCTTAAATTCCACAATAAAATACAACACTCCATTACTCTCCCACTAAATATGTTTCTCCCTCCAGTCTCCTCAAGATAAGTAAATGGCACTATCATTCACCCAGCTGCTCAAGCCAGAAACTTGGAAAACATTTCTTGAAAGTCTCACTCCCCGTGTGAAACCCATCTTCATATTTTTTAGCTATTTCTTCCAAAATAAATTCTTCCTTTTCTCTCCACCTCCACCACCAACCTAAGTTAAGCCATTGTTTCTTGCCGGGATCACTCCAGTTTGGGCAAGGTAGGGGGTTGTTTCTCTCCTCTTGCCTTTCATTTGCTACATACCAGAAGGATTCTTTTAAAGTGTCTTTATTAAGATGTATTTACATACCATACAGTTTACCTTTTTAAAGTGTGCAAGTCAATGATTTTTAGTATAATCACACAGTTGTGTAACCATGATCATAATCCAGTTTTAGAAATTTTTGTCACCTTAAAGTGAATCCACATGCCCAATCACAGTCACACCCCATTTCTCCCAGCCACCTTCCCTTTTCGGCCATAGGCAATGACTAAATGGGATCTTTCTGTCTCTATAGGTTTTCCTTATTCTGGCACTCCATTTAAATGTAATCATACAATATGTGTTGTTTGGGGACTGACTTCTTTCACTCAGCATAATATTTTCAAGGTTTAATGATGTTGTAGCATGTATCAGAGCTTTATTTGGGTTGTTTCTACATTTTGGCTATTGCAAATAATACTACTATAAACATTCATAGGCAAAATTTCTTTTGGGTATATACCCAAGAGAGGAATTATTGAATCATATAATAAGTCTATGTTTAATTTTTTGAGGAACTTCCAAACTGTTTTCCAAAGTAACTGAACCATTTTGCATTGTCACCAGCAATGTATTAGAGTTCTAATTCTCCCACATCTTCATCAACACAGTTATTGCTCATCTTCTTGATCTTATACCCTAGTGTGAGTAAGTGGTATCTCACTGTGGCTTTGATTTTCATTTCCCTAGTGACTAAATAATGTTGAGCATTTTTCCTTGTGTTTATTGCCCATTTAGATCTCTTCTTTGAAGAAATGTCTTTTCAGTTCTTTTGCTCATTTTTAAGTTGGGCTATGTATTTTTCTATTACTGAGATAAAGAACCTAGAGGTCCATCAACAGATGAATGGATAAGAGTTCTTTTTATACCCAACCAGTCAGTCTTTTATAAGATGCTTGATTTGAAAATATTTTCTACCATTCTGTAAGTTGTCTTTTCACTTTCTTGATGGCATCACTTTCAGCACAAAAATTTTTCATTTTAATGAAGTTCAATTTATTTGTTTTCTTTTCTTTAGTCACTTTAATGTCTAAGAAACCATGTATCATAACTAAGAAATCATTTAACCCAACTCAAAAATATTTACTCTCATTTTCTTTTTAGAAGTTTAATTAGTTTAGCTCCTACATGTATGTGTGCATATATTTATTATATGCATATATAATATATATATATGTGGTTTGAGTTGGTTTTTATGTATGGTATAAGGAAAAGAGTCAAACTCCATTCCTTTCTGTTGTCCCAGCACCATCTGTTGAAACACTGTCCTTTTCCTATTGAATTGTCTTGGCGCCCTTCTCAAAAATCAATTGAACACAAATGTAAGGGTTTATTTCTAGGCTCTCAGTTTTAAAGATTTATTTATTAGAGAGAGGGAGAGCATGTGTACACGCATGCACACATGCCAAGGGAGAGGCAGAGGGAGAGAGAATCCTCAATCAGACTCCCTGCTGAGCATGGAACCCAATGTGGGCTCAATGCCAGAATCCTGAGATCATGACCTGAGCCAAAATCAAGAGTTGATTGCATAACCAACTGAGCCACCCAGGTGTCTCTTTAGGCTCTCAGTTTTATTCCATTTATCTATATATCTATCCTTATGCCAATATTATACTATACTGATTACTATAGGTTTGCAATGCGTTTTGAAATCAGTAAGTATGTCTTTCAACGTTGTCCTTCCTTTCCTAGACTGTTTTGGCTGAGTACCTTACATTCCCATATGAATTTTAGGATTGGTTTGTTAATTTCTGCAGGAAAGGCTTCTGGGATTTTTGGGGGTATTGTATCAAATCTGTGGTAGAGTAATGCCAGCTTAAATGATATTAAGTCTTCTGCTCTATGAACATGGTATGTCTTTCAATTTATTCAGCTTTTCTTTAATTTCTTTTTTTAAATTATTTTATTTTTTAAATTACTTTTCAGTGTACTAGAATTCATTGTTTATGCATTACACCCAGTGCTCCATGCAATACATGCCCTCCACAATACCCACCACCAGGCTGGCCCAACTTTCTACCCCCTGCCCCTTCAAAACCCTCAGATTGATTTTCAGAGTCCATAGTCTCTCATGGTTCATCTCCCCCTCCAATTTCCCTCAACTCCCTTCTCCTCTCTATCTCCCCATGTCCTCCATGTTATTTCTTATGCTCCACAAATAAGTGAAACCATATGATAATTGACTCTCTCTGCTTGACTTATTTCACTCAGCATAATCTCTTCCAGTCCCATCCATACAAAAGTTGGGTATTCATTCTTTCTGGTGGAAGCATAATACTCCATAGTGTATATGGACCAGATCTTCCTTCCATGCATCCATTGAAGGGCATCTTAGTTCTTTCCACAGTTTGGTGACTGTGGCCATTGCTGCTATGAACATTGGGGCACAGATGGCCCTTCTTTTCACTACATCTGTATCTTTGAGATAAATACCCAGTAGTGCAATTGCAGAGTCATAGGGAAGCTCTATTTTTAATTTCTTAAGGAATCTTCACAGCCTTCCCATTGAGATCAGGAACACAACAAGGATGCCCACTCTTACCACTCTTGTTCAACATAGTATTAGAAGTCCTAGCAACAGCAATCAGACAACAAAGAGAAATAAAATGTATCCAAATTGGCAATGAAGAAGTCAAACTCTCTCTCTTCACAGACGACATGATATTTTACATGGAAAACCCAAAAGACTCCACCCCCAAACTACTAGAACTCATAACAGCAATTCAGTAATGTGGCAGGATACAAAGTCAATGTACAGAAATCAGTTGCTTTCTTATACACTAACAATGAAAACACAGAAAGGGAAATTAGAGAATCAATTCCATTTATTATAGCACCAAGAACCATAAGATACCTGGGAATAAACCTAACCAAGGAGGTAAGGGATCTGTACTGGAGGAACTACAGAACACTCATGAACAAAATCGAAGAAGACACAAAAAGATGGAAGACCATTCCATGCTCTTGGATCGGAAGAATAAACATTGTTAAAATGTCTATACTACCTAGAGCAATCTATACTTTTAATGCCATTCTGATCAAAATTCCACCAGGATTTTTCAAAGAGCAAGTGATCCTAAAATTTGTATGGAATCAGAAGAGACCCAGAGTTGTCAAGGAAATGTTGAAAAAGAAAAAACAAAACTGGTGGCATCATGTTGTCTGATTTCAAGCTTTACTACAAAGCTGTGATCGCCAAGACAGCATGGTACTGGCACAAAAACAGACACATAGACCAGTGGAACAGAGTAGAGACCCCAGATATGGACCCTCAACTCTATGGTCAAATAATCTTTGACAAATCAGGAAAAAATATACAGTGGAAAAAAGACAGTCTCTTCAATACATGGTGCTGGGAAAATTGGGCAGCTATATGTAGAAGAATGAAACTTTAATTTCTTTTAACAGTGGTTTATCATTTTCAGCGCACCAGTCTTGAACTTTTTGTTAAATTTATACTTGAGCATTTTGGTTTTTTTGTGTTATTTTAAGTGGAATTGTTTTCTTAATTTTATTTTCAGATTGTTCATTGTAGGGTATAGACAGACAACTGATTTTTCTGTACTGATTATCTTGTAAACTTGCTGAACTTGCTTATTAGTTCTAATAGTGTTTAAATGGACTTGTTAGGATTTTCTATATACAAGATCATGTCATCTACAAATAGGAATAGTTATACTTTTTCCTTTCCAATCTGGGTGACTCTTATTTCCTATTTTCTCTTAATTTACCCAGCTAGAGCCAGGGCATATAGTGGTAAGAATGAACATCCATGTTCTGTTCTTGATCTTAGGGAAAAAACACCCAGTCTTTTACCATTACATATTATATTAGCTGTGGGGTTTTGTAAAGGTCTTTTATCAGGCTATGAAAGCCCCCTTCTATTTCTAGTTTGTTCAGTGTTTTCATCAAGAAAGGGTGTTGGACTGCTATGTGGAATTTGAGAAACAAGGCAGAGGATCATAGGGGAAGAGACGAAAACATGAAACAAGATGAAACTGGAGAGGAACACAAACCACAAGAGACTCTTAATCTCAGGAAACAAACTGGGGGTTGCTGGAGAAGAAGGGGGTGGCGGGATGTGGTGGCTGGGTGATGGACATTGAGGAAAGTATGTGTTGTGGTGAGTGCTGTGTATTGTGTTAATCACAATGAATGTATCACAAATGAATCACAGACCTGTACCCCTGAAACAAATAATACATTCTATGTCAATATTAAATAAATAAATAAATAAATAAGAAAGGGTGTTGGATTTTGTCAAATAACTGTTTTGTTTTTGCCTTTTATTCTATTACTATGGTGTATTACATTAATTGATAGATATTAAAGTGACCATGCATTTCCAGGATAAATCCCACTTGTCATAGTGTAAAATTCTTTTTGTATGCCCTTTGACTTATTTTTCCAGCCTCTTGTTGAAGATTTTTGTGTTATCATCATACAGAATTCTGGCCTGTAATTCACTTTACTTGCAATGTCTTTTTTAAAAATTTTAATTCTAGTACAGTTAAATATAATGTTATATTAGTTTTAGGAGCACAATATAGTGATTCAACAATTCTATATATTACTCTCTGCTCATCAAGATAGGTGTACTCTTAATCCCTTTCAACCATTTCACCCTCCCTCCCCATCCACCTCCCCTCTGGTAACCATCAGTTTGTTCTCTATAGTTATGAGTCTGTTTTTGGTTTGTCTCTTATTTTTTGTTTGTTTGTTAAATTCCTCATAAGTGTGAAATCATATTGATTTGTTTTTCTCTGAATGGCTTATTCTGCCTAGCATTATATTTTCAGATCCATCCATGTTGTTACAAATGGTGAGATTTTGTTCTCTTGTATGTCTAAATAATATTCTATCATATATATGTGTGTGTGTATCACATATATATGTGTGTGTGTGTATATATATATGTGTATATATATGTATATCACATCTTCTTTATCCATTTATCCATCAATGATGGACACTTGAGCTGCTTCCATAGTTTGGCTATTGTAAATAATGCTTCAATAAACATAGGGGTGCATATATCCTTTTGAATTAGTGTTTTTGTATTCTTAGGGTAAATATGAAGTAGTGTGATTATTGGATCATATGGTAGGTCTATTTTTAATTTTTTGAGTAATCTCCATCCTCCATACTGTCTTCCATAATGGGTGCACCAGTTTACACTCCTACCAACAATATATGAGAGTTTCTTTTTCTCCCCTTCTTTGCCAACACTTGTTCCTTGTGTTTTTGATTTTAGCTATTCTGACAGATATGAGGTGGTAGCTCATTGTTGTTTTGATTTGCATTTCCCTGATGATGAATAATGTCAAACATCTTGTCATGTGTCTATTGGCCATCTGGATGTCTTTGTTGGAGAAATGTCTGTTCATGTCTTCTGTCCATTTTTATTCAGATTATTTGTTTGTGTGTGTGTGTGTTGGGTTTTATAAGTTCTTTATATAATGTGGATACTAACCCTTTATTGGATACATCATTTGCAAATATCTTCTCCCATTCAGTTGGTTATCTTTAGGTTTTGTTGATAATTTCCTTTACTGTGCAGAAGCGTTTTATTTTGATGTAATCCCCAAAATTTATTTTTTCTTTTATTTTCCTTGCTTTAGGGGACATATCTAGAAAAATGTTGTTATAACCCTTGTCAGAGAGATTACTACCTGTGCTCTTTTCTAGGATTTTTATGTTTCAGGTTTCACATTTTGGTCCTTAATCCATTTTGAGGTTTGTTTGTTTGTTTGTTTTTTGTATGGTGTAAGAAAGTGGTCCAATTTTATTGTCCAGTTTTCCCAACACCATTTGTTGAAGAGACTTTTTCCCATTGCATATTCTTGCCTCCTTTGTTGAAGACTAATTGACCACATAATCCTGGGTTTATATCTGAGCTTTCTATTCTTCATTGAGCTATGTGTCTATTTTTGTGCCAGTACATACTGTTTTGATTACTACAGCTCTGTAGTATAACTTGAAATGTGGAATTGTGATACCTCCAGCTTTGTTTTTCTTTTTTAAGATTGCTTTGCCTCTTTGAGTTCTTTTGTGGTTCCAAATTCATTTCAGGCTTGTTTGTTCTAGTTCTGTGACAAATGCTTTTAGTATTTTTTTAATATTTTATTTTTATTTATTTATTTGAGAGAGAGACAGTGAGAGAGAGCATGAGCAAGGAGAAGGTCAGAGGGAGAAGCAGACTCCCCGTGAAGCCGGGAGTCCGATGCGGGATTCGATCCCGGGACTCCAGGATCATGACCTGAGCTGAAGGCAGTTGCTTAACCAACTGAGCCACCCAGGCGCCTCTGCTTTTGGTATTTTGATAGGGATTGACTTATATCTGTAGATTGCTTTGGGTAGTATGAACATTTTAACAATATTTGTCCTTCTAATTCATGAATATGGAATGTCTTTCCATCTCTCTGAGTTATTTTTTATTTCTTTCATCAATGTTTTATAGTGTTCAGAGGACAGGTATTTCACTCCTTGGGTAAGTTTATTCTTAGGTATTTTATTATTTTGATGCAATTGTAAATGGGATTATTTTCTTAATTTCCCTTTCTGCTGCTTCATTACTAGTGTATAGAAATGCCACAGATTTCTGTACATTGATTTTATGTTCTGTGACTTTATTGCATTCATTTATGAATGCTAATAGTTTTTTGGTGAAGTCTTTAGGGTTTTCTATACCTAGTATTGTCATCTGCAAGTAGTGAAAGTTTTACTTCTTCCTTACCAGTGTGTATGCCTTTTATATCTTTTTCTTGTCTGATGTTATGGCTAGCACTTCCAGCACTGTGTTGAATAAAAGTGGTGGAAGCAGACATCCTTGTGTTGTTCCTGACCTTAGGGGAAAAGATCTCAGTTTTTCCCCTATTGAGTATGATGTCAGCTGTGGGTTTTTCAAATATGGTCTTTGCTATGTGGAGGAATATTTCCTTCAAGCCCACTCTGTGGGGATTTTTATCATGAATTGTTGTTGTACTTTGTCAAATGCCTTTTCTGCATCTATTGAAATTATTGTATGGTTATCATACTATCTCTTATTGATGTGATGTATCACATTGATTGATTTGCAAATACTGAACTGCCTTTGCATCCTGGAAATAAATCCCACTTGATCATGGTGAATTATTTAAAATGTATTGTTGGATTCAGTTTGTTAATATTTTGTTGAGGATTTTTGCATCTATGTTCATCAGAGATATTGACCTGTAGTTCTCTTGTTTTCCAGTGTCTTTATTTGGTTTTGGTATCAAGGTAATGTTGGCTTCATAGAATTAATTTGGAAGATTTCCTTCCCCTTCTACTTTTTAGAATAGTTTAAGAAGAATAAATATTAACTCTTCTTTAAATGTTTGGTAGCATTTTCCTGTGAAGCCTTCTGGCCCTGGAGTTTTGTTTTTGAGGAATTTTTTTAATTACAGATTCAATTCCATTGCTGGTAATTAGTCTGCTCAAATTTTCTATTTCTTCCTGATTCTGTTTCGGGAGGTTATATGTTTCTAGATATTTATCCATTTATTTTAGTTTGTCCAGTTTGCCAGCATATAACTTTTCATAATATTTTCTTATAATCCTTTGTATTACTATGGTACTGGTTGTTATTTCTTTTCTTTCATTTCTAATTTTTCTTATTTGAGTCTCCTTTCTTTCTCTTTTTGATGAGTCTGGTTTAAGGTTTATCAATTTTGTTGATCTTTTCAAAGAATCATCTCCTGATTTCACTGATCTGTTTTTTGTGTGTGTGGGGGGGGTTGTTTGTTTGTTTGTTTGTTTCTATTTCATTTATTTCTGCTCTAATCTTTATTATTTCCTTCCTCCTGCTGGTTTTGGGTTTTGTTTTCTACTCTTTTCTAGCTGTGTAATTCTG
>ML100861.1:0-21099 GCA_003697995.1 Taxidea taxus jeffersonii | reverse complement strand
GAAGAGGTCCATGCTTCCGTGGTTTCCATTTGGGTTGGGGAGAGAGAGACACTAAAGAGCACAACTGAAGACCTTCAGGCTGATTTCCAAGACGGATGATTGCCACGTGGGAACTAGCACAGGGCACCATGCTAAGGAGTAACTGAGAAGGAGGAGACTTCAGGGTCAGTGTGGTCAGGGAGGGCTGCCCTGTTTGCTCAAGGGGAAGCCACGTGGTGAGAAAGAGGGAGCCAGACAGTCCTGGGGAAGAGCATTCCAGGCAGGGGAAGCTACAGGGGAAAGACAATGAGACAGGAAGGGAGTGTCAGGGGACAGAAAGGAGACCAGTGTGCCGTGAGCAAGGGAGGAGACATGGCTAGAACAGGGCAGGGACCAGGCAACAAGGGTCTTGAGAGTGTGGCAGGACATTAAGCTGGACTCTACGTGGGTTAGAGGGTGTTGAGTAGGAGACAGGCGGGGTCCCACTGACACCTTCAAGACTGGCTGCTGGGAGGTGAATGAATTACGAAGGAGGTGCGGCAGGGGGCAGTGAAAGCAAGAGTTGAGCCCTCTTAACAACCAGGGAGGGAGGGAGGGTTTTTAGGATGAGGAAGCTGAGGCCCGGACAGCAGCTCCAGGATGAGAGGAGTACAGGCCCACAGCACTACTCTTTATAGAGTGCTTACGTCTCCCACGACTTGGGGCCTTCTCTGTCGCCACTTACAGAACAGGTTCAGTTGGGATCCCAGGTCCGGAGTATGGTCAGGCCTCAAGTCAGGCTGGCTGCAAAGCCCCTGCCCACGGAGGCTGGCCCCCTGCTGGTGCTGAGGGAGGGCAGAAACCCCCCTGGGGCCCTGGTTCTGAGCACAGAGCTCTTTCCTGCCCCAACCCCAGCACACCTCCCCCGTCATAGATGGAAATAACTGGCTGTGATGGGAGGAGGGCTGTTCAATGTCAGAGGCGGTGCCAGGGGCGAAAACCCCTTTACGATGCGTTTGAGGTCACTTCCCTAAGCCGAGAAGACACCTACCTCCCCTACCAAACTTTGGTCCCAAAAGTACACTCGGGTTTGATGAGATTCTATCCCCTATCCCCAGAACTCAGCATCTGTCCCTTGCAGAAGGCAAACACTATAAATTCAAAGCATGGGTTTATTTTTATTTTTTATTTTTTTCCCATTTAACATGAACTTCCCAGCTGCATCAGAAAACCCATCGGTGTGGGCCTGTTCAGACACATCCCCTGTGTCACTTCTACAATCCTCTCCCTGGAAAGGAGCTTCTCTTGATGTCTTCCCATGAAGCCCGCCAGGCTCCCTAGGGAACTTAACCTTTGTTCATCTCACTACTACCAATTAGGGCCTCTACTCTGTGAAGTTACCTACGATGTTGGAGACTTTTGTGTGGCAGAGTAGCAAATTATTACTGCTGGGCAGCAAAGACAACCTCCAGGGTTAGTTACTGCCCCATAGGACACTAACCAGCTCTGTATATCACGCTGTCATTTTACTTCAACGTTCTCGGTCTCTCATTGTGCATAAGCACTCAGTGCCTGAAACTCTCCTTGAGGCTTTACCAGCCTGCTGGCTTTCTTATTAACGACGTAAATAAACCTTTGGCACACAACTACTTTCTATTTGTAGGAGAGTCAAGTTTCTAGCTTTTTTACAGTTATGCTCCGGTCGTCGTTTATCTTCTTCCTCTTGTAGGCGAGATGAGTGGGGCTAAGAGAAACCAGTGAACTAGCTGAAGGACACAGAGCCAGCAGGTGGATAGGCAGGACTTGGACGCCCCGCAGTCGGATGCCGGAGACCACAGTCCCAGTGCCCCTGCAGGTCTCACGGGTCATCTGGGTGGACAGGGGGCCTTGGAATGACCTGACTGAACTCCTTTATGTTACAGGAGCGGACCGGGAGACAATGGGGAGCGAGAATGCTTGCTGGTGAAGAGCAAAGGACAACTACAGCTGAAAAGACGTTTCTCTCTTAATGACTGCCTCATCTTCTGACATTTAGCTCGGGTCTTTGCTGGGTCAAGGCCACCCACAAGGAGCAAAGAAGAGTGCCAGCCGCACAACGAAATCTCACCTGCCTGCTGGAGAGGTGAGGCATCTGCAGCAGGGAGTCACTTCTTAGAGTGTCAGCAGGGCCCTGACGCTCTGACCTGGAGGCTGTGGAAGCCCCAGGGGACCAAAGAGGGGCTGCACAAGGTCTGCACGTCTCCCGGGATTGTGTGCACATTTTGCCCTCTGTGCATGGCACCTCTCATTCTCAAAGGGATACAACTCCAAAAAGATGATGCATCCTGCCTTGTCTGCAGAAGGCCCCCATCAGAAGCAAATGAGCTGCCTGAGAAAGAAACACATTCATCTCCGAGCACTTGCAGAGGTCAGCCTGCCCAAATGGGCCCATTTGTGACTATGAGAACAAAGCCATTCAAAAGTCATTGTTTTTAATTGGGTCATTTCATTGGTCAAGTACCTAAAAGGCTCAGAATCTATAGGACTGCCTGTGGAAGGTCCAGGCCTAGGGACACATATACCTACTCAGATGCCACTTCCAGGGTCACAAGAGCAGCCAAGGGCCACAGGGCCTCATCCAGCAGAATGGAACATCCCTGGGGTAGGGATACCCTCCCCGAGGTAGGGATCCTCGTCGGCATTGTGGGCCAAATATATCAGGACTAGAAGGGAGCCTGATACATCCTAGATGCTCCATAAGTGTTTGTTGACCAAATGAGAATTGTCCAGGAGGAAAGAGATATGTTACTGACTGATGAGACCTCTAAAAGCCATGCCAAAGGCACGACCCAAAAATAAGATTAATAGCAACAAATACTTGTCCAAGATCCCAGAGCTGGAGAGCCAAATTGACACCTGGACCAGGTGTGCCTCAGTCCAGGTTAAGACCACACAACACTTAACCACACAACACTGCCTCCCTCGATTTGTGGGAGAGGTGGTGGAGGACAGAGCCACAGCAGGGAGAAAGGAGACATTAAGTGGGGTGAGGAGAGGGCAGTGCAACAGTCAGAAGATGTGACCTGTGTTGCTGGGACAGTACTTATGAGGCTTGTGTAAGGGAAAAGGGGAGAAGCAGCAAGATGTGACAGAGGCTGCCAGAATCCATTTTTCCCTTTCCCTTCTACTAGAACAGTGATTTTATTTGGCTAACAATGTGCCCAGATAAAAGAGTACATTTCTGGCTTCCCTTGCGTGTATCTATGGCCAAGAAGAGGTAAGCAGAGGTTGCTAAATGAAAAAGCTTCCAGAAAATCTCTATAAAGAAGGCTGACTTTGTTGGTAGAGATCCCCTTTTATCCTTCCTTACCTTCTTTCCTTCTTTTTTCTGCCTAGAACCCATACGAGATGACTGGAGCTACAGCAGCCTCATTGAGCCATGAGGTGACCTTAAGGATGGAAGACAAAGCCTAAGGATGTTGAAGCAAAAGGTAGAAGTACCTTGGGACCTTGACTCCTAGCTGATTCTGGAGCTGCCATGCTTTGATGTGAGAGAGAAACTTAGTTTAAGCCACCTTTTAAATATTTTTAAATTTTTTTTTAAATTTTCTTTATATAGACTTAAACTTAATCCTCCCAAATGGCACAGAAATCACCTTTGGGGAGAAGACCAGCAAAGTTGTGCAGCACCCAGCACTCTATCTGCAGAAACATCAGATGGAGGATCTGTAGGCTTTGACATTGGGCTTGACTACAGCAGAGAAGCAAAGTCCTGAGATGGGGGATGGATATGCTTCCTTCACATCCCAGACTCTTTCTTAACGCAGGTAACAAGGGAGGGTGGGAGGACAGAATCAATGATATTAAAATGAGAGTGAATGCCAGAGAAGCTGATAACTCCAAAGATGAGGATTTTCAGAAAGTTCCAAAAGCATGTTAATCTATGGGAATAACTGTAGGCAGCAAGTTCCAGGGCTAGTCCTAAAGCCAGAACCTTCAGGACCACTGCCAGGCCACAGGGGACCTTTGTGGGAACTGGAGAAAGGTGTGCCTTCCTAGAAACACTTTTATTTACTTGGAAACTATCAAAATAAATGTACAAATCTACATCTATAATGTGACTGGTATCCCTTAGAGATGATGCCCTTGAACAGTGCACAGCCCGCACAACTGTAGAGTGACTTTGCACATCCATCTGGTCCCACCACACCTGCATCAACTGCACGGCTCCAAAACTGGCTGAATGCTGTGCTCCTAATGATGTCTCAGCCTTATTAAGTGACGATTACATAAGGCCATGTGGGCCCTGGTTAAAAAGGCAGGAGACGTTTCCACCCTAAAAAAAGATGCAGTGTCAAGTTCAAGCAACTCGTTAAATGTCCTCCAGAAGGAAAATGCAGCTATGTGGAGCAGGGAACAGCTACGCTAAGATCAGAAGTTACTATATCTCTTGTCCATGAGTGTGATAAAGACCAAGCCATGTGGCTTAAGTAGAAAATCACAGTCTAATAATTTGTGGACTGCAAGAACGTATGGCAAAATGAGAGGGGGCATGGATACCTCCGGATTTTATTGTAATTAATTAAAGCTTGTTTATGTTATTTTATTGGTCCCTTACCCACCCCCCTGGAGGGAAGAAAGCACTTTTACAGTTTATAGAATTTAAATAAATGCAAGCAAATGATAGATCTCAAGAAATAAATTATTCTAACTTTAATTCTCTGCCCCTGCCCCAACTACCAAAAAAGCCCCAAACCAAACCAAACCAAGCAAGAATGAATTAAGCTCCATCTGTGCTTTCCAGCCAGGGTCCAGCTTCTGAAGTCACCACACCTTAATGCTATTCCTGCACTAACCACGTTTTCCAAGGAAGGCCCCTCTGCTTGGGCTCTCCAGGCCCACCACACCTCTGTCGCATTTCACACCCTCGGATGCCAGCTCCGGGACAAGAGAGGAGAAGTGAGCATGCCTCAGATGAAGGAAGGCGGGGGGCGGGGAAGAGGGGGCTGAATTAAGTGCCAGTGAGAGTCTTAATGAGAAGAGCTGGAGTTCACCCATCAATGCCAAACAGTTCCTGGAACTAGTGCCCAAGACAGAAACAAGTCATCCCACTGTGGCAGGGAGAAAAACGACAGCCATCCTTGTTGAACTTGCGCTTGTGCCAGGCATTCTAACAGATGGGGCACTATTGGGAAGCTGACAGGGGAAAATGCTCTGCACCCTGAAGCAGAGGCTTTGTTTCTTGCACTGTGTGACCTTGGGCAAGTCCCTCGGCCCCTCTGGGCCTCAGTGTCCCCACCTAAAAAACGAGGGCCCTAGCTATATCTAAGGCAATGCTTCTCAAGCTGTAGTGCACACACAGGTCCTCTGGGGTCTGGTTCACAACCTAGGGTGGCTTGAAAGTCTGCCTTTCTGACAACACTGGTCCTTTGCCTCGTTCTCAGCAGCCGCACAGGGAAAGCAAGCCTCTCCCTGAGTGAGCCTGGCAGCTGGTCCCTCCCCAGCCTCTATGATTTCATCCCAGCAGACAAAACAGCGAGCTGTGGACAGAGCCCAGTGAGCTAGCCAGCTGCCTTCTGCATTTCCCTTTCCAAATAAAATTTGAGATGTCACTTTTTTTTTCTTGATCACAGAACAGCTGAAAAAAGAAAACAAGTATTTCCTCCATCTCCATCTCTGAGTCCCAACCCCAATTACCACTTGCCAGAAACTAGCCTTGATATCTTCCTGTCCTCTTCTCCCAGCCCCCACATCCTCACCCTTATCTGACAGGGTCCCCCCAACTCCTCAGGCCCTCCCCTCCACTCTCTGAGCTCACCTCTGGCAGAGGCTTGCCAGGCTTATTTTTAACAGCTCTGATTGAAGCTGGGATCCCGCTGCCATTTATACTCCCTCCTCATTACCAGCTCGAAGCTTCCAGCAGCCAAGCTAAAAAGGCTTCACAGAGCAGGAGGGGCCAGAATGAAATATCAGCAGCTCCACACCCGTGCCTCTTGCCTCTTGCAGAGCTGTCCCACCACCTTAAGGTGACCATGGTCCACCACCAGCCCCCCACCTGCCCCCCAACAGCCCGGCCCGGTGGCCAGCGGGGTCTTGTTCTTGTGACCACATTTTCTCTCCCAAGCATCAGGACACGTGGTATGATTTAAAAATGCACAGATGTGAAAAGACTCATAGAAGCAGAAAAATTAAATCCTATTTAGTACTGTACTGAATGAGAGCCACCAATGAGCCCCTCCTGGGCAGCTTTGTCCCCATTTAGACATTTAGACACATGTAAACCACCCACCTATCACTCCGCTGAACTTACAGCCTTCCTGCTCCTCTCTTGAGTTCTGCCATATCCAAAGCTCCATTTTCTCCTCTCTAAAAGGGGATCGCCATCCCCACTCCTCGGGTTACTGGGACAGTAAAATGAGAAGAGGCAGGTGCCTGCAGTCGGGCTCCACCAGCGCCCCACCTTCCGTGACCACCCTGTCCCTCAGGGGCCTCCCTCATGCTGCACCTCAGACATCAAATGCTACGGATCACCTCTGCTCCTTGAAGCTGCTGACCTGGTAAGCCTCAGAAAGAAGAAACAGGCGAGCAAGGAGCACCTCGACACTTCACTGTCTCTGAAGAAATTCAAGGTCATGTTTTACATCTGCTCTGCAAGGTCAGGGTTCATGGGAGTGCGTTGGACTCACCATGAAATAATTTACTCCTGGGTCATCAGGGCAATAATTTTTACAGAGAAAGCAATTCCAACTCAGTACACTAAAATGTCAGTTCATTAGGGTCGTGGGGGTGGGGTCGGGCTTAGAGGTGAGAATTAGGATCTTGGCTACTCTTCTGTCAGGAGGAGAAATGAGCTGTTAAAAGCACAGAGATGACATGAGATGGAGTGAGGTGAACCACATAGGCACTGGGACGTAGCATTAGGTTGCCACTAACTTTCTGACCATACCTCAGGAGGATCGCCTGCTTCTGGCCCAGAGTTGACCATGGGTAACTGAAACCGTGGAGGTGAAAGGCATATGGGTACTGGTACAAAAGAAAACAGTCTAAAATGTATGATAAGTGGGTATCTTAAAAAAAAAAGCCTGTCCATCTCAAGGAGACCCCTCCGGGAAGTCTTCCCTGATTTGCCCCAGTCTGATCATTGAAGATGACTTTATAGTCTTTCAGCACTTGGCTATGTGGTCTTGTCTGCAATCCATTGCACCTCAGGAAAACATTACATTTCTCCTTGTTCCCAACATTCAGGGAAGCCCTTCCCCAGTCACACACTGTCCACGGGCAGCCATGGGCCTTGTCCTCTCTGCCATTCCCACACATACATCTACAATCACCAGCATAATAATTTTGTTAAGTTATTGTTTTGATATTACCATTTCAAGTGAACCAGGAAGCCCAGTTTCTAGTTCAATTTGCCAAATTCTGATCACACTACCGGCTATCAAGTGTCTGGCAAATCCAGTCGCCTTGAACTGTGACAGCTGGAATGAACGACTATTCCCAGAGTGCTTTCCACATCAACAAGTGACTGGACTATGTAAGGGGTACAAGCAGGCATGTAGGACAGGCCTTGTCCTCACGGAGCTCACCGATGAAACTAACGGCCATAAGTGATCCTGATAGCTGAGAGTTCTGGAACTCTCTTATGCGCTCTACACCACATGTCATCGTCATCAGAGCCCTACAGTTCAGTGCTATCATGCTCCTCAGTTTAGAACTGGGGAAACGAGGCTTACTTAGGAATGTGGTAACTCAGAGAAAGCTGCACTGCTAGAAAGCGGAGGCCGGGTTTCCAACTCTGATATTCTTACTCCAGAGCTGAAGTATTAACCGTGACGTCCATTCTACCACCTCAGACCCTGACTGAGACAGGACCCTGAGTGACAAAAAACCCTGAGACAGAGAGAGAGAGAGACAGAACCCTGAGAGAGAGACCAGACTCTGAGAAAGAAAGAAAGAAAGAAAGAAAGAAAGAAAGAAAGAAAGAAAGAAAGAAAGGAGGAAGGAAGGAAGGAAGGAAGGAAGGAAGGAAGGAAGGAAGGAAGGAAAGAGACTAGACCTTGAGAAAGAGAGAGAGAAAGAGAGAGATAAGACCCTGAGAGAGAGAGAGACTAGACTCTGAGAAAGAAAGAGACTAGACCCTGAGAGAGAGAGAGAAAGAGAGAGAGAGAGAGAGAATCCTGAGTGAGAGAGAAAGATCTCTGACAGAGAAAGAGACAGGACCTTCAGTGAGAGAGGGACAGGATCCTGACAGAGACAGGACTGTGACAGAGAGAGACAGGACCCTGAGAGAGAAAGAGACTAGACTCTGAGAAAGAAAGAAAGAGACTAGACCTTGAGAAAGAGAGAGACAATCCTGAGTGAGAAAGACAGATCTCTGACAGAGAAAGAGGCAGGACCTTCAGTGAGAGAGGGACAGGATCCTGACAGAGAGACAGGACTGACAGAGACAGGACCCTGACAGAGAGAGAGAAAGACGGGATCCTCAGTGAGAGACAGACAGGACCCTGAGTCAACAGGACAAGCGTGTAACAGCCACCCAGCACCCATAGGCACGGCTACACAAAGGAGCTAACTATGGAAGGAAGCCATGTAGAAGAATGCCCCTGGGCTGGAGAGGCCTGGAAGGGTGTCTGGAAGTCAGGTAAGTGTTGAGGGGACTGTGAGGATTCAGAAAGGCAGAAGGTGAACCGCACACACAGTGCTGAGGGTGTGCTGGGACAGAGTGAAAAGTGGGTCTGCCGGGGTGTATGGGGAGAACCAAGCCTAGAAGGGGCCAGGTGCCAAGGGGCCCCTGAAAGCCAGCAAAAGGAAGGTAGACCTGAGCCCATGCAACGAAAACCACTGAAGTTTCAAAACCAAGAACGAACAGATCGGAGTGATGGCCAGGCAGGTGATGCCTGTCGCCCTGAAAAGGGAGGGCTCAGGAGGGAGGGGCGCCATCTGGCTTCCCCCAGATGTGGGAATGTCTAGGGCAGCAGATCAGTGTGGCTCTGGACCTTGCCGGCTGTGTGGCCTTGGACGAGAGAGCTAGCCGCTCTGGCCCTGTACTTCCCGAGCGGTGAAACAGGAACAACCCTAGCCCCTCACGTGGGACTGCTAAAGGACAGAATAAGATCATGTGCGTGAAGCGCTTGGCCCAGCACCCAGCTCGCAGCACCTCGCGGTCATCGGCTCTGTTAGGACATTAACAGAAACACAGGCTGGCAGGGAGGTCCTGGGATCTGCTGGGACTGCACCTCCATCATGCAGCTGGGAGTGAGAGGCGGGGCTGGGGACAGGGGTCCCGGTGAGCAGTCTTGATTTGCAGGTCACCTCGGGAAGGGGAAGCCTGAAGTCAGAGGGGGGCAGGAGGGGTCAGATCTCCCAGACGCCCAGAGGCCACCCAGAGCAGCAGGTTGGACAACAGCAGCATGCGGCCCCTGCCCCCGGAGAATTTCCAAAAGCAAGAAATGGCAGAAAGGTCGTGAGACTCTCCAGGAGCTGAGGTCCAAAGTTACCGGATCTGTTGTGCATCCACTCAGGTGTCTGTCTGTCTGCCCCCAGCGACCGCTGGCTCAGCCCCTTTCCACCCCTGCCCTTTCCCCGGGGCCCTGGCCCCCTATCCGAACACATGTGTTAGGTCTTTGGGGTGGGGGCACTTTCAGTCGCTTGTTCCGCTTTTCCTTTTCAAGCAAATCTAGTTCGATGGCCCTTGAGCACCTGCCCTGACCCTGAAGGGGAAAGGCAGCCCCAGGAGGAGAAGGAGACTCTGGCAATCCTCTGGCCTGGGGGAAGCCACAGACCCAGGCAGCGGCCCAACAGTGGCTGCCTGCCAGGAGATGGAATTCATACATGAAATCAGAAGACAAGCAGCCCCGGGCACCCCCGGCCTGGCTCTGACAGCACTGACAGCTAATTAGAAAGCTCCATTTGAGCCTCACGTTGAAATGCCATTTAATAATTAAATGTCTTATCTGTACTGAAATTCCTCTGACAATATATACTTAGAGTGTGGCCAAAGAACACATTTTCTCACTTCCGTCACCCTATAAGACACAATATTTGAATCCAAGCATCTCCCCCACTGACAATAAGTGACACCATGTCATACGATTTATATCGAGAGTGTCTGAGTGTCAGGGGGACTCTTCCTCCAGGCCCTTGGATCGATGTGGCACAGAGAGACTCACACTCAGAAATAGGCTTGACACGAACATGTCCCTGCACAACTCACTGAGCTGGGAGGCAGGGGACAGGGGAGGGCCAGCAGCCTCGTGGGCTACAAGGAGGGGCAGCAGAATTGGCTGGCCAGAGGGTAGCCAACAGAGGGGCACTGTCTATAGAGCAAGAATAAATTTTTTTAAATAATAACGTATTTTAATTAACAATAATAATAATGAGAGTTGGTCTGATTTCCATTACCAACATGCGCAGGGCATCTTAGAGATAATTAGCGATAAAATATTACTCCCCACTTAGAAGGAAGCTCCCCCACCTCAGGACAACATGTCTCAGCCTTAATAACCACGAGCATGAATGGCCTGGAAGCCCCAGGTCTCCCCGACTTCCCCAGGGAGGGAGAGGTGGCCCCAGAGGAGAAACTGATTCAGAGGGGACATAGGATAGGTGTTCTGCATGTGTATGAGGATGGACAGACACAGGCTGGCCTGGGCTGGGCCCCATGAGTATGCTCATACCCTGTGCAGAAGCAGGGAAATGACCTCTGCGTGGTCCCCCAAAGTTGCACCCCATCCTGCTGGCAGCAGAGGCCATAATGTCACCAGCATTCCCAGGTGGGCTGTGAGGGCCATGCAGAGCTGTGGGCAGAGGGTAAACCCCAAAAGAAGACATAGAAGTCTCTACAGGGTAACCAGATTGAGGTGGGAGGGAGTCCCAGATGCTCCCAGTTGGGGCACAGAAAATAAGAGGGAGGGAGACTTCCCACATCCTCCTGCTATTGGTTTGGAGCTCTCCTCCTGGGACAACCCAAAGCACTGCTTTCCCCTCAACCCCAGGGCAGGCTCTCAGAGAGCACAAGGCTGTGCCTCTGTTTCTGCTTCTGGAACTTTCTCTTGCCATCCAAGCCAAGGAAACCCCCAACAGAGACTGCCTACTCAAAGGAATAAGACCTGGAAGGGAATTTAAACATGACCTCGTTCAACTCTCTCTTCTGGCCAATGTAAGAAACCCAGAGAGGTCAAGGGCCTTCTTCAAAGTCACCCAGCTGGTTAGCTAGTGCTCTTTCCACACCCCGGCCTGCCATGCCTCCGGGAAGCATTATGGCATCGTAGGGCCTTTGCAGTCAGCACGTTCAGGTCCAGATCCTGCTCTCGTCTTACAGCCATGTGATGTGGTCTACACCACCAGCGCTGCCCAGCCTCGGGTAGCAGCCAGGACTCATGGCTGGCCTGATGGTAGTGTCTGCGCAGGGCCCCGGGCCCGGACAGCACCGCCCTGCTTCGGGGGTGTTTATGCCTTTGCGTATCAGGGATGCTTGGGTCACAGCCAATAAGACCAAGCCTTTCTCTTCAGTTGATGCTGTCTGCTGACCGTTGGAACTGTCCTGGACTATCATAAACTCAGGGATACCAAGGGTCTTGGAAAACACTAACTGTACCTGACCCAGCTGCGATCCTGCCCTCAAAGTGTTTTCCATGCTCAAGTTCAACCCAAGTTCAACTGTTGACTTCCTATGGGCTCAACTGCAGTCTCGCCATGTGTGGTCCTCGGAGCAAGAGGGTCCAGTCACCTGGGAAAGGCAGAGCAGCAAGCCTCTCCCAGACCTGCTGGAACAAGCTCTGCATAGACAGGAGCTATACTCCATACCCCATACCCCATACCCCAGGGGACTTGGATGCTCCTTCCAGCCTGGGAGGCCCTGGTTTAGGACACCATGGGGAAACCCAAAGCTGTGGGCCCTGGAGCCAGGCTGGCACCCAGCGCACCATCAGAGACCATCATAGACCACATGTGACATGGTGCCACTGTGCCAGGAGGTGGTGCCAGGAGAGGCCCAGCATGGCAAGAGCTCAGGTGGAGAGGTTCTGGGTTTCTGTAGACGGCAAGCCTGCTCCAACGGGAGTAGTGGCGATGCGGCCAGCCACCGAGTCAGGAAACTGTTACACAGTGTCTGGGGGGTACAGGTTCCAGGCCCCGACTTGGGTCTGCACCCCCACTCCTTATTCCCGAGACCTGAGACCACTGCAGTCTGCTCAGGGCTCCAGGACTGGTTCCCACATCTCCACTGTGACAGACAGATGCCAGGAGAGCCTGCAGGTGAAAAGCTGGCCCTGGCCCAGTCCCTGATCGGGGCTCCATCACTGACAGCTCTGACTGTGATCTGGGGTTGCGGAGACTGACTGCTGCTCCACATATCCTGGAGGGGCAGACCTGGGCTGGAGAGCAGCAGGTGCAAGTCCTAGAACAGCAGTCGGTGCCGAGCACACCGGCCGAGCAGGAGCCGCGAACTCTCCCACAGGGAGTGTGGTGTGTGCCGGCGTTCAGGACAGGAAGCAGGGGACATGGGGGGGGGCAGGTGAGACTGAGAGGGACATTCTTTCTTCTCCTTTCTGCCTTCCCCAACACGCAAACAGGCAGCTGCACGTCCTCTCTGCCTGCAGCGGGACATAAGGCCGTGAGGATCGAGCTGCCCTGGGGTAGAGGCTGCCGACAGGCCCAGAGCCCCCAGAACGCTGCCCTGGGCCGCAGCAGACAAGCAACTCTCCCCATGGGGCCGGGAACCAAAAGCCAAAGCAAAGCCAGCCTTCCTAGCGACCACCTCCCAGGCCCCTCCATGTTGATTTTAACAAGCTTCCAGCTCCTCACAAGCTGTGTAATTTTTACAACAGCTGTACTCTTTTTCTTTTTCTCCTCGAAACGTTCATTTTAGCACAACTGGACAGAACACTGGAAATTCCAAACCTAGTTAGACAGTGATTTCTTCAGAGGGCCATGCCCCAGGTTAACGAGCCCTCCAGGAACAGAGTTCCTTCTAACAAGGATGCCATTAAACACAAAGCCCTCCAGAAACCTCACACAGCCCCTAAGTGTCTGTCACCCAGTCACAACCAACTGACAAGAGGGTGTGTCCAGAGCAGGTTATGATGACAGCTGGGAGTGGGGCAGGCCCAGCCATTCCTGGCTACTGAAAGGAAGGGGACTAGATATGCAGATATCTGGAAGAAAGATTGTTCTAGGCAGAGGGAACAGCCCATGCAAATGTCCTGAGGCTGAAGTAGGCATGGTGTTCACGGTAAAGCAAGGATGTCAGGAAGGCTGGGGTAAGAAAGGGGGAGAGTGGTAGCCAGTTAAGGATTTAGGATATCACGCGGAAGGAAGGAGGAAGCCATCTTATTAGGTTCTGAACAGAAGAGCAACTTGATTCATAAGATGGCGCATTTAAGTCACTAAGAACAATATGTGGCACGGAGTCAGTGTTCTATTAAAATTAGCTATTGTGAGACTTTACCCTCTGAATTTCCACGTACGCACCCCACATATGCAAATGCATATATCACTCAAAGTCCTTCAGTAACACCCCTCTCCCTACTGAGGTGTTCCGGGTCCTTCCATCTGGGATTCAAGCCCCGCTATCATAAGGCCCCATGCACACTTACCAGCCCAACACATGCCCAGCTGTAGACTCACTCTCCCTGGCCCTGCACACCTCTCCTCCTCTTCACTTTCGCCCTTACAGTTCCCTTCCTCCTGAAGGCCCTTGCTTACCCAATGTCACATCCATCTCTAAGGCCACCTCCCCCATGAAGGCTTCCCTCAGGCAGCCCCAGATGGATTTCAAGTCTCCACCATTAGCCAAGCATGCTGTGCCACTCATGGACCTTCTTATCCTTGGTGTCCTTTTCATGACCCACCAAACCCCACCTCCGGTCCCTGCCGCCATCCATGAGGAAGGCACCTAACCAAGCTCCCCGGCCGGGCTTAGACCAAGCACTGGAGGAGCCACTTTGACGATCAGCAGAATAGTACAATAAATGCACAGCCCCTGCCTACCCCCGCCCACTTGACGAAGACCTGGCCAAGACTCAGCCAAGCAGAGAGGAGCAGCCTGCTCTGCCAGGCTTCCGGGCTGCCCAAGGAGCCAGTTAATTATAAATAGAAAAGGTGGGAGGGGAGCTTCTTCTTCCTTCAAATATAAAAATTTTGTCAACAGACAAAATAAACCTAACAACTGCTCAGATCAGAACTGTTCACCACTGAAGCCTAAAGGCTTTGCCCCACACCCCATGAGCACAGATGCAGGCATTTCCCAAGACAAAGAACAGCCATGATAAAGAGGAGGAAGGGGTTCAAAACCCCGCCCAACACCACATATACACACATACACACACACACACACGCACACGCACACGTCTAGCATGGCCGCGTGGCCATGTTCAAGCTCTTGCATCTGGACAAGGGACATCCTTCACAAGTCCAGGAAGGCCCGGAGCAGCCACCAGGCATGAAGCCAATGAAAAGGAACTGAGGCCATCCTTGGAAAGTCAGCGGTAGGCAGCACTTCCCTTCCATCACAGAGGCCACCAGGGACTGTGCTGTGATGACAGTGGGGAACACGACTCACCACCTGTCTTTATAAAAGACATATTAAAGTGCTCTGAACTCCCACACAGTTTTCTAAAGCAGGCAGAAGAGATCGCAGATCAAACAGGGGTGAGAATCTTCTAGATGACTGACTAACCAGGTGCAGATCAATCACAGGACCCCAGAGCAGCCTCCAGAGGGTCTGAGTTAACAAACTCAAGGTGAAAATGGGGCCAGGGCTCATGAGCTGTTGCTCCCCGGGCCCCTAGGGGAGGCTTTGGCTTCTCTCTCTCAAGCTACTGCACCAGGTTAGCCCCTGCCCACGGCCAAGAACCCAAGAGACAAAGCCAGACAAAGCCAGCCAGAGAAGCAACTGGTACCCAGAATCTGTTCAGAAGGCCTCCACTGAAGGACAGTCTGTTGGATCCCCGGTCCCATAAATGCACCCATAATGGACATCCAATGGTTTTGTTCTGTTTGTTGTTATCTGCAGCATCGCCTCACTCTACTTCCCAGTGATAAACCCAATTTTTTTTTTCCTTTGGAGATCTACCCACCCCCTCCTCTGTGCTCATAGTCAGGTAGCTATGACTCCACTCCCAGCTCTAAGCCCTGCCCCATCATCTCCCTGGCCATGGTGGCTGGTTCAAGATGGCCATGGAATCCATCAGAGCCAAGAGAATGGTATGAGACTTTTGGGACAGAGGTTAACACTCTTTCCTGGTGGATTGGAGCTAAAGGCTGGAGCTCCCATGGCCACCTTGAAGCATGAATGCAGGGAGTGCTGAGAAGGGGGCCAGTGTGGAAGAGACTTGGGGTGGGAGGACAAAGACAAAGAGAGAAGAGATGGATGGATGGGCAGATGGGTGAATGAATGAATCATCACTTAATGAATGAAACACCCTGGTATCATCACTTGAGCCCCTGATCAGGCCTCATCTGATTCAAACTCAGGTCTGTCTGATTGCAAACGAGGGAAGGAAGGTAATGGGTAGTGAGTGTTTATTGCTGGACACGGTGCAAGTGTTATTGCATTTAGTCTTCACAATAACCCTGTGAGGGGGGCTTCTTTTTCCCCTTATTTTACTTGTAAACAGGGAAACTGAAGGGAAAGAGGTTTTTTGAACTGTCCCAGGTCAGCCAATTCACTACAGGCGAAACCGCAGCCAAGGGTCCTTCATCTCCAAGGCTGTGATCTTCAAGCCGTGCGGCTCCACCCCTGGGCAAACAGGCCAGGGCTCCAGGCCAGAGCCCTGACGAGCTCCTCAGAGGGCTGCGGACCCAGGGGAGTTCACATTTTGGTAACTGAGCCAGAGGAGGGCTGCCATTGAAACACCTGTGTGAGGAACCAACAGGCATAATGTTCTCTGGGAGATAAATGCCATGTCTGCTGGAACATGCTCCAGAAAGATCTCTGAGGGCCATAGGAGCCTGCAGAAGAGCTGCTGATGATGTCAATGCCCACAGTCCTCCTGGCACTGGGGCCGGGGTGGGGGTGGGAGAAGGACAATTACCTAAACTTCCTGAACAACAGTGACTCCACCTGGAGCCCTCAGTCACAAGGCCAGAGGGAGTCCTCAGAGTCTTCTGTGGGGATTGTCAAGGACACAGACCGAAGCCAGAAAAGTCACAAAGCCGTAAACACCATCAGGAAGGTGTCAGCAACAAAGACAAAGCCCGGCACATCCTCACCATCACATCGAGCTGTGGGGGAGCAGGGAATGCCAACGGCCTGTGTTCCGACCACCGCAGTGCGCTGCAAAACGCGGGGCAGTGGTGTTATTTTGACTCTGCTTGGTTTGTGAAGACTCAACCTCCTTTGTTAAGATGACCCCACAGCCTTTCCCCAGGGAGGGCAGGGCAGCTTGCCAAGGACGCCACCTCTGTTCCCTGGGTATCCCCTCTCTCTCTGGGTACCTCACCTCTGACTATACCACACAACCCCCATAGGGCTGCTGATTCCCCTTGATGTTCAAGCCCGTTTGGTCTTGGGCCAGATCTTATTCCCTACAGCGTAGCTCTTCATAGCCCAAAGAGGAATAATCAAGAGCTGCAGGAAAGACTAAAGAAACAAAGGAAAGAGCGAGGAAGCAACCTCCGCCAGGGTCTGGCTGGGAAAGCTCACCCCCCACCCCAGTCCTGCTGACGCTCGCCCTCCAAGACTGGAAGGCCCTGTCCCATCCCTCGTGCTGCCATCCCAGCTAAGAGTGGGGTGAGCCAGAGCGGACAGGGAGCCCACTGGCAGTGCCTGCACTCAGGATAAAGTAGGAGCCATGCTGGGCTCAGAGAGGTCCCAGGCCCTGCAGATGGAGCCTCGAGCACCCCACTTACGTTTCACCCACACGGAAGAAGTGCAGACTTGTTAATAGGAGGGCAGAGCTAGAGGCCGCTGCGTGAAGGTTTATAAGGAAACAAGATCCTAAGTGAGGCACAGTTGTGCTTGTGTCTTCCCCGCCTTAGGGCCCTGCCCTCCTCCCCCAGCGGCCCAGGAGATCCCTCCTTCAGGAAGTCCTCTGGGACTTCCACCCTCCTCCTCCTCCTCTTTTCCCCCAGCCCCTCTCCCCAACCAGGGGCTATGCCCTCCCCTGGGACTGGATCAGCACCTGGCAGGTACCTGCCTGAAGCACTTTCTGGAAGGTAAGAAGCAGAGGAAGTAGGGTTAAGAAGGCAGGCTCTCCTTGGCTGCCTGGGTTCACACCGCAGCTCTGCCACTTTCGTCATTTTAACCAAGCCACTGAACTTCCTTGCCTCATCTGTAAAATGGGGAGAATGGAACTGAGGCGTGAATGAAATCATTCATGGAAAGCATCTGGCTCAGAGCCTGGCTTATGCAATAAACGTGAGTTTTTGCATCTCTAACTCGTCCCTTTCCTCCACGGAATGGAGAGCTCCTCGGGGTGCGGGCTCTGTGTCACCCCCACCCGTGTCTCCAACACAGAGCCGAATCCACTTCCCCAGCAACAACATGGAACAGCCACTCCACGGGGCGATCAGGAAAGGTCAGAAATGGAGTAAGGGACCCAGGCGATGACGAAGAGCCACACTGAACTTCGCAGTCTTGCTCCGAGTGGGTCCTGGGTCAAGTACAAGAGCAGGTTCCTTTACTCCTCTGCACCTCAGTGTCCTCATCTTTAAACCCGAGATAAAAATGACAAGCTCACAGGGTTACTGGAAGGAGTAAATGAAAGGATGTTTCTAAAGAACTTAGCACAGTTCCTGGCCCACAGTAAGTCTCAATAAATGTAATGGGTTCTGTCACTTTGGTAATAATGATGCTGGATTGCTATCAGTAATGAGCACTGACTACCCTGAGGTCATGTGCAGCCACAGCTACTCTCTCAAGAGGTACTTAAAGGAGAAAAGCAGAACAGAGGACTGCCTCTGAGATGCTGGGGGAGGAGAACTACCTACTGACGGCCCAGATCAGAAGAAAGTTCTGGAAACATCCTGGCAGGGACCCTTTCCAGTGAGAAGCTGTGGGCCCCTGCCGTTCTCGGCATCTCTTCTCTAATTCTGCCTTCTTCCCTCTTTGCGCTGCTGTTAGCCTTGCCACACAGAGAGGAAGGCGTGAAAGGTTGGAGTCTGGAAATTAACATTTCAAAGTCAGTGTTGGCTGAGCTCTGCCTCCCGCTTCCCCAAGCACAGAGGAGGGTTGAGGGGCGGAGCTGGCATGTGCGGCCCCCACAGCTTTTGTGCCTGATCAGTCATCTCTCATTTTCTTTCCGCAACACATGAACGAGAAACATCACTGACAAAGCTGTCCCAGCCAAGATGAGCCAGCCTTCAAACGCAGATCTGTCCTCTCTGCTCAGGAAGACATGGAGAAACCTTGGGTCTCCTCCTGCAGACCTCTGTCAGACAGGCTGGGCCAGAATTTGGGAGGAAGAGAACAGTGTGTTCAACCCAGTCTGCTCAGATACCCACCACAGCAGCCATTAGGTCGGACAGCGACCAACCTCCCAGACCGGCCCCAAATGAAGCACAGAAAAGCATCAATCCCTTGCTCATGGATCCGCTGTCCATTCAACAACCCCCGCAAGTAGATTTTACCTAGAAGATATTTGCTGGCTCATTCTCTTCCCCTCTGAGAATCATGCCTGGGGAGAAGGCACCGAGAATATTCTATGGGCTGCAACCCTACAAAGGTATCGCTCAGCCCCTCGCTCACTCCGTGTGTGGTCAGAACAGTCACGGTCTCAGGAGACTCCCCTGAGAATGACACAGGGTGAAAACGGACAGACAGACTGGTACAACCATTCTGTAAAACCATTTGCCAAGAGCCAGTAAAGTTGACAACACTCATGCCCACATCCTAGCAACCCCACTCCCAGGAATTCACCTGAGAAACTCTCCCCAACCGGCACCGGGAAGCACACGTGAGGACTTTCTCCGCCGCACTCTCTGCAGTCAAAAAACCTGGAAACAAGTCAAACATGTACTGGCAAGAAAATGGATGCATTGTGGAAATGTATACAGTGGTGACAATGCATGAGCTGCAGCTGCGCACTCCATCATGGGCAAACTACAGAGACATAGTGCTAAGTTTAAAAAAAAAAAAAGAAGAAGAAGAAGAAAAAGGAAAAACCTGATTGCAGGAGAATGTACATCGTTGGGTTCCTTTTATAAAAATGTAAAGAGTAAGCAAAACTTAAAGTAACGCTTACATATACATGTCATAATAATACAAAGAAAATCAAGAAAATTACAAACACAAAAGCCAGGAAGCGGTTCCCCCTCCGTTCCTGGGAGGCTGCGGCAGGGTGGGAGGGATAGGGGACCTTCCAACAGCACCCTAATGCTCTTCTGCTTAAATAAGTTGGTGAATTCATGGATACTCATTTTATTAGGATGCTTCGCCATTAACACATACATTATTTATGACACATTATAAATATTCTTTTTGCATTATGAAAAATTCACTTAAAAATCATTTTCAAAAAGAGGGTTGGCAGTAATATCAGTAGAGACACATGAAGGCCAAAACCGATTGAAACCCCAAGGAATGCGGAAGCGGAACCACACAACCACTGACAGCCCTCCAGCTGAGGGTTCAGGTTATAAAAACTGGAGTCAAGGGGCGCCTGGGTGGCTCAGTGGGTTAAGCCGCTGCCTTCGGCTCAGGTCATGATCTCGGGGTCCTGGGATGGAGTCCCACATAGGGCTCCCTGCTCATCAGGGAGCCTGCTTCCCTCTCTCTCTCTCTCTCTGCCTGTCTCTCTGCCTACTTGTGATCTCTCTGTCAAATGAATAAATAAAATCTTTTTAAAAAACCGGAGACAAACATACAATCATACCCTGCTTCTGCAGCTGCCCGCCGTGTCATCGGCACACGCTGGGCTTGCCACAGGGTTGACTCTAATTCCCACTTGTGGACGATGAGTGCCATTCCTGCCGTGGAAAATGTGGCTCTGAGAGGTGAAGTGACAAGGCCAGGGTCATCAAGCTGGTCCTGCCGCGGAGCGAGAAAGCAGATGCTCCCCATCTGCCCACGCCTGCAAAGACTGCGTCCTTCCACAATGCCAAGCAGCCTCTCAAATATTTATAGACATAAATGGTGAATGAACCAAAGCGCAATTCAGTCCAACACATATTTATAAATATTTATAACCAAATGTTTTGCTTTGATAAGGCCTATTCTCTGAAGTGCCTGGCGTCAGACACACGGGGCTCTTTCTGCGGGAGCAGGCTGTGGCTCACCTGGGAACGTTAACTCATTTCCATGAACGCACACTTACGTCTGCGCTCACATCCTACACAGATGGCCCTCCGCCCCGTTACTCATCATAATCAACTTAACACACCATGAAAAGGAGGCTCGGGTGCTTTGGGACCACAGGATGCTGTGTTTGTGAGGGAATTCATGCCTCTCTGCCGCCTAAAATCTGCCAGAGGCTCCCCACCGTTTTCGGAATGAAATCCAAATGCCTCGCCTCGCAGAATGACATGTCCTGGCTGAACTTACTTCTGCTCACAGCTCACACTCACACCCTGAAGGGAAGGCTGGGCTCCAGTGGCAGGCTCTCGAAGGCATCATGCTCCCCTCTGGCCACCTGTTCTTGCACAGGCCGTTCCTTCTGCCCTTCCCCTGTTCTTTCCCTCTTTGCAGGCTGAGCCCATGCCCACCGCGCTCAGAGCCCAGCAGTGGATCCTCCTCCCGCAGGGAGCTTTGCGGAGCCGCTGGGCCCCCACCACTCCTGCACAAACTGTCCCCTGGGTCTCATCCCTCTGCACCAGCTCTCTGTTTTCTTGTCCATCCTTCACCACAGACCCTGAGCTCCCCTTTCTCCATCTCCAGCCACGAGGCGGGGCAGATATGAATTCAGAGCTCAGCAGAAGCCATGCTGTCACCTGAGCCTCCTGCCCCGGGGGCCACAGGAAAACAACAGGGGGTTGGGACATGCAATCCGTGTTAACAGGCCTATGCCAGCCTGTGTTGAGCTGTGGCAGCGTGATCTGCCCTCAGTTCCTCATAGCCACATGGTGAGGCCGCACCAGCCCCACTCCACCAGTGAGGAGACTGAGCTTTAGAGAAGTCTGGCGATGGGAATGAAATCATGCAGCCAGCCGCCGAGGCCTGTCAGACTCCAGAGCCCGTGATCTGTGGCTAACTTTTGAATAAATAACTGAATGCCCTCAGAATCC
>ML100860.1:46933-74791 GCA_003697995.1 Taxidea taxus jeffersonii | reverse complement strand
AAAAAAAAAAAAAAAAAAAAAAATTAAAGAAAATAAAGTTCTAACTAATGCAATAAAAAAAGGAAATAAGAGATATATAAATTGGGGAGAAAAGCATAAATTTGCCTTTTTAGATAACATGATCATAAGTGATTATAGCAAGGTTATAGAATCTAAGATTAATATACAAAAGTAAATTACTGTCCTAGATACTAGCAACAAAAGAGTGAAATTAAAAATTTTAAAGACCATTTATTTTAGCATCCAAAAAAAGGAAATGCCTAGGTATAAATCAAAGAGAATATGTACAAGACCTCCATCAAGAAAGTTACAAAACTCTGATGAAAGAAATCAAAGACAAACTAAATACTGATTTTGCCCCTTTTCCCATCTCCCTTTCCCTTTGGCAAACATCAGTTTGTTATCTATATTTACAGGTCTCCTTTCTGTTTGTTTAATCATTTGTTTGTTTTTTTAGGTTCCACATATAAGTAAAATTACACAGTGTTTGTCTTTCTTGGTCTGACTTATTTCACTTATTATAATACCCTCTAGGTCCATCCATGTTGTTACAAGTGGTAAGAGTTCATCCTTTTTTATGGCCACAAATACTCCAGTGTGTGTGTGTGTGTGTGTGTGTGTATGTGTGTGTGTGAATGTGTACATACATCTTCCTTATCCGTCTGTCTATAGATGGACACTCAAGTTTCTTTTATACACTGGCTATTGTAAAATGCTGCAAGAAACAGGGGTGCATATATCTTTTTGAATTAGTGGGAGAAAGGGACTGAGAGATACTAGTTTCCAATTATAGAATAAGGAAATCACAGGAATAAAAGGCACAGCATAGAGAATTCAGTCAATGATATTGTAACAGAGCTGTGTGGTGACAGATGAAGCTATACTTGTGAGCACAGCATTACATACGGACTTGTCCAGTCACTTTGTTGTACACCTGTAACTAACAGACAACTGTGGCTCAACTGTACTCAAATAAAAAAAAAAAAAAAGGGGTTAAAAAATAAAAAAAAAAAAAAAAAAAAAAAAGGATTTAGAAAAAAAAAACTAAATAAGTAGAGAGATACTCATGGAGACAAAGATATAATATTGTCAAGAGGTCGGTTTTCCCCAACTTGATTTATACATTCGATGTAATCCCGATAAAAATCCCCACAAGTTATTTTGTGGATGTTGACAAACTGGTACTACAGTTTACATGGAGAGGCAAAACTCCCAGAACAGCCACTACAAGATTGAGGGAGAAGGACAAAGCAGAAAGATGGACACTGCTGGACTCCAAGACTAACTATAAAGACGCAGCGATTAAGAGTGCAGCCTTGGTGAAAGAACACACACATCATCCAATAGAACAGAACAGAGAACCCAGAATAGACCCACATGAGTATAGTCAAGTGATCTTTGACAAAGGAACGAATATAATACAATGGGGAAAGATGGCCTCTTCAACAAATGGTACTAGAACAACTATAAATAAATCTAGACACGGACTCCACAAGATTCACAAAATTTAAAACGGATCAAAGATCTAAATGGAAAATACAAAACTATGGAAGAGACCACAGGAAAAAACTTGGATGACCCTTGGTCTGGTGACGGCTTTGCAGACTTAATACCAGAAGCAAGATCCATGAAAGGAATAACTGACAAAGTGGACATAATTAATTAAATGACAAACTTCTGCTCTGAGAAAGAACATGTCTAGAGAATGAGAAGATAAGTTACAGACTGGGAGGAAATATTTGTGAAAGACACATCTGATAAAGCACTATTATCCAAGACCTCTAGGGAAGGTGGCTGAGTCTGAGGACTGTAGTGCATCTTGTCCCATGGATCCAACTAGATAACACCCATCAGTTTGAGTAACCCAGAGAAGGACCCAAAGATTGGCAGAACGGACTCCCCACCGCTAAACGTAGAGAAGAGGCCACACTGAAGAGTGCGGGAAGGGTGGAGATGCAGTGGGGAGTGAAACCCTATGGCCCTGGCCACCAGAGGAAGGGGCCTATGGGACTAGAGAGGGTGAAGAAACAGACTGTCACACTGGGGAGTCCACATAGGGAAGATGACTTCCTGTAACATCTGGCTTGGAAAACCAGAGGGGCCAAACTTCCTAAGTTCTTACAACCAGTGGGACTTAACACCTGGAACTTCAAAAATCATCAGGTTTGCGCTGGGAGAGCAGGAGTGCGATAGGAAACTGAGCCCCTGCCCTTAAAGAGACAGCACAACACAGAGGCCACTGAGCTACAGTACAGAAGCCCAGTTTGGAAAATCCCTGGGGTGCAGAGGAAGGAGATTTATTTATTTGTTTCTATTTATTTAAAAAATTTTTTGAGAGAGGGAGAGCACCTGCGTGAGCAGGGGTGGGGGAGGAGGGGCGCGGAGGAGAGGGAGAGAGAGAAAAGCGGTGGGCAGATGCTGGGCTCCATCTCATGACCCTGAGGTCATGACCTGAGCCCAAATAAAGAGTCAGAGGCTTAAGTGATTGAGCCACCCAGGCACTCCCAGGAAGGAGATTTATTTACTAATCTCAGAGGGGGATGGTACTGGAGGGACAGGGATCTTTGTGAGACTTCCCCAGGAATGCAGAAGCCTACAGATGCCATCTCCCTCCCCAGCTCCCCAGCCTAGACTGGTCAGACCCCTGCAAGAATCAGCGCAACCCAACACTCTCCACCGAGATCTGGCTAATGGTGCACCCCTCTCCTGTGCACCTAATAGTCCCAACCCCTCCCACCCACCTTACCTGGCAGGCATCTTCCCAGGTTGCTGCAGGTCCCTTCCCACAGAGGACCAGCACAGACCTTGTTGGCATCACGTGCCCCACTCCCTTGTTTTCCTGTGGGTCTGACCCCTCCAATATGCCCATGGCCAGAGCCCATCCAAAGCAGTGCCCCAAGTCTGGCAGTGTGCCAGCAGCCTTGAGAGGGGCCAGCCCCACTCCAAAGGGACTCCTGTCCTGGGTGAGGGGAGGATAACTGCACACACCAGTGCCCCTGGGGTGCTGCCCGCTGATGAAAGCTTCTCAGGGAAAAGCGCAGGGAAAGTGCCCTGTGGTCTAGCGCTATGGGATCTCTGGCAAATGCCTTGACTGACTCACCTGGATCGATCATCCAGACAGAAAATCAGCACGGCAACAGTGGCTCTGACCAGATGGATCTAACAGACATATTCAGAACATTCCATCCTAAAATAGCAGAATACATGTTCTTTTCAAGAACACATGGAACATTCTCCAGAAGAGATCACATGTGAGGCCACAGAACAAATCTCAACAAATGCAAAAAGATCAAAGATGTACTATGCATCTTTTCTGACCACGATGCTGTGAAACTAGAAATCAATCACGAGAGAAAAGCTGGAAAGAACACAAAGGCGTGGGAGTTAAATAGCATACTACTAAACAATGAAGGGGCCAACCAAGAAATCAAAGAGGAAATAAAGAAAGACAGAGAGACTAATGAAAATGAAAACACAATGGTCCAATCTTTGGCACACAGTGAAAGCTGTTCTAAGACAACAGAAATCTGTAGCAATATAGGCCTACCTCAAGAAATAAGAAAAATTGCAAACCACCTAACCTGATACCTAAAGGAGTTTAGAAAAAGAAGAATAAACAATACCCAAAACCAGCAGAGGGAAGGAGATAATAAAGATTAGAGCAGAAATTAAAAACAAAACAAAACAAAATCAGACCAATGAAACCAGGAGCAGGTTATTTGAAAAGATCCACAAAATGGATAAACCTCTGGTCAGACTCATTTTCAGGTTCTAAAAAACAAAACCATAAATGCAAGAGGAGAACTAACACCAGGGAAATACAAGGGACTATAAAAGAGCATTATGGAAAATTATATGCGAACAAACTGGACAACCTAGAAGAAATGGATAAATTCCTAGAAACATAAAACCTCCCCAAACTGAATCAAGGCGAAATAAAAAATTTGAACAGATCCATTACCAGCAAAGAAATTGAATCAGTAATCAAAAAACTCCCAATAAACAAAAGTCTGGGATCAGATGGCTTCACAGGTGAATTCCACCAAACTTTTAAAGTATTCTATTCTTCTCAAACTCTACCAAAAAGTAGAAGAGGAAGGAGAGCTTCCAAATTCTTTTTATGAAGCCAGAATTACCTTGGTATCAAATACAGATAATGACACTACAAAAAAGGGGGGGGGAGGGGAGAGAATTACAGGCCAGTATCTCTGATGAACATAGATGCAAAAAGCCTCAACAAAATAATACAAAATGACAGCAAACCAAACCTAGCAATGCATTAAAAAAAAATCATTCTAATAAGTCAATCGGAGAAAGACAACTATCACATGATCTCCCTGATATGAGGAAGTGGAGATGCAACGGGGGTGGGAGTTAAGGGGGTAGGGAAAGAATAAATGAAACAAGATGGGATCGGGAGGGAGACAAACCAAAAGAGGCTCTTAATGTCATAAAACAAACTGAGGGGGTGGGGAGGAGGGGTGTTTGGAGAGGGTGGTGGGGTTACATTATATGTTTATATAAAAATAAAAGAAAATTAAAAAAATAATAATAATAAAAAAAGCAAAAAAAAAAATCATTCCCTACGATTAACTGGGATTTATTCCTGGGATGCAAGTGTAGTTCAATATTTGCAAATCCATGTGCCACGTCACATCAGTAAGAAACAGGGTTAAAAACCATATGATCACTTCAATAGATACAGAAAAGGCATTTAAATAAGAAAACAACCCAATTAAAAATTAGGCCAAAGGCCTTAACAGACACCTCACCAAAGATGATATACAGATTGCAAACAGGCATATGAAAAGATGCTCCACATCGCATGTCATCAAGGAAATGTAAATTAAAACATAAATGAAATAACACAACACACCTCTAAGAATGGTTGAAAACCACAACAGGGACAACAGCCAAATACTGGCGAGGATATAGAGCAACATGAAAGCTCATTCACTACTTGCAAGACAGTATGGCAGGACCTTACAAAACTAAATACACTCTTACCATACCATCCAGCAGTCAAGCTCCTTGGCGTTTACCCAACGGGGCTGAAAACTTATGTCCGTGCACAAACTTGCACACGAACGTTTACAGCAACTTCCTTCACAATTGTCAAAACTCGGACGCAACGAAAATGTCCTTTAGTAGGCGAATAAACGGTGGAACAACCACATAATGGAGTGTTACTCGGTGATAAAAAGAAATGAGTTATCAAGCCATGAAAAGATAGAGCGATCTTTTTTTTTTTTAAGGTTTTATTTATTTATTTGACAGACAGAGATCACACAAGTAGGCAGAGAGGCGGGCAGAGCAGGGAGGGGAGAAGCAGGCTCCCTGCCGAGCAGAGAGCCCGACGCGGGACTCGATTCCAGGACCCTGGGATCATGACCCGAGCCGAAGGCAGCGGCCCAACCCACTGAGCCACCCAGGCGTCCCAGATGGAGCGATCTTAAATGCATATTACTAAGTGAAAGAAGCCAATCTAAAAAAGCTAGAAATTGCACAATTCTGACTATACGACATTCTCGAAAGGCCAAGACTATGGAGACAATGAAGTGTCAGTGGGTGTCAGGAACTGGCGGTGTGAGGAGTAGGTGGAGCACAGAGGACTTTTAGGGCAGTGAGACTATTCTGTATGACACGAGAAAGGTGGAAAAACATTACTATATATTTTTCCAAACTCCCAGAATGCACAACACCCTAAGTGAGCTAGAATATGAACTACAGGCTTCGAGTAGTCACGATGTGTCCATCAACTGCAAAAAATGCGCCTCTCCCGTACAAGATGCTGATGGTGGCCGAGCTGTGCACGTGTTGGGGGAGGAGGTGTGAGGGACGTCTCTGCACCTTCCTCTCAGTTTTGCTGCAAACCTAAAACTACTCGTAAAGAAAATAAGGTCTATTATCAAATCGTTTCACTTACTTGTGGAACATAAGGAATAGCATGGAGGACGTTAGGAGAAGGAAAAGAAAACTGAAGGGGGTGAGAGTCAGAAGGAGAGACAAACCATGAAAGACTGTGGACTCTGAGAAACAAACAGGGTTTCAGAGGGGAAGGGATGGGGGATGAGTTAGCCCAGTGACGGATATCAAGAAGGGCACGCATTGCATGGAGCACTGGGTGTTATACCTACACAATAAATCATGGAACACTACACCAAAAACTAATGATGCACTGTATGGTGACTAACATAACATAATAAAATTTTTTTTTTAAATGAGTTCCTTTAAAAAAAAAAAGCATAGTTGAGCAAATAGAAAGATATCCAACATCCTTGGAAAGAAAGACTCGGCATCAAACGGAGGTCAATTCTCCAAAGTTGGTTCACATATGTGACACAACTCCAATGAAAGCACCAGTCAGTCTTTTTCTGGAGTCAGATAAATCAGTCACAGAGTTTATTTGGAAGAATTAGCAAGCAAAAATTTCCAGGAAAACTTAAAAATGCAATGTTGGGGAGGGGGCAGGGATGACTAATGGATATTCAGTATTACATAAGCTTCTATAATTAAAATAGTATACAATGATGTAACAAGGAGAGAGACAAACCCATAGAATAGGGAAGAATGTAGGAACAGATCCAAGAACGGATGGAAATTTAGAACAGGATCAGTACAACATCTCATGTCAGTGATGTGAGGGGAAATAAGGTTACCAAGTTTTGACAATGGAGTGAAAACATGGAAAAAGATAAAACGGGATGGTTGCTTGCACAGCATGCCAAGAGCATACTGTGCTCTTAATAAGAGCAGAGAGCTGATTATAAAAAAATTAACTCATGCAAGTGCTTTCATTAATTGTGAGAAAAAAATCACTAAGTTTGATTATATAAAGATAAAAACTTAGCCCGACAAAAAAGCAACAGTAGTAAAATAAAATGCCAAGTGACAAAAATGAGGAAAGTATTTGCAAAATTAAATAATAAATAACTATAACCTGTAATATATAAAGGCTTTCCCAAAGTGAAGACTAACAAGCCAATAGAAAAATGAGCACATGATGAGACCAGACAGCTCACAGAATAAATGGCCCCAAACATAGGAGAGGATGTTCCTTCATGCTTCTAATAAGGTAAAGGCAAAATTAAATATAATGTGATTCCACTCATCACCTCTCAGATTGTCAAAAACCCAAAGGCTGACAATTACATCTCATGCCATCATGAAGCAAACATTCGTCTGTTGCTCGTGGGAAGGCAAAGAGCTACAGCATATTACCAGGGAGGGAAATTTGGTGCTCCAACTGTTATGTTTACCCTTTAACAAAGCAGCCCTTCTGGGAATCAATTCTGAAGATACATTGGAAAAAGTATGAAATGACGTATGAGCAGCTTACTTGGTATAACACTCCTTGTAAGCGCGGAAGGCTAGAATATACCGAAATGTCTATCAATAAAGGACTAGTTGAATAAATGATGGTACAGCCACAAATGGAGTCCTACGCAGCTGTAAAAAGAAGTGAGGGATGAGTGATCTTCACATATGAGTGATCTTCAGGATATATTATTAACTGATAAAAATATACGGGCAGAACAATGTGTATTACATGCTACCTATATAAAAGAAAGGATATGCATCTACATATGTGCTTTTGTTTCCATAAAGACACAATGTAAGGATAACACCCCCAAACTAAAATGGATGCCTACTAACGAAGAAGGAAGGTAACAGAAGGAGATGAGGTGGCAAGTTTTCCTTTTAGATTTAGCTGGGTGAGTAGTGATGCCTGGAGCTGCTGCAGCCAGCTTGCAACCATGAAGGGACCCATATAAAGAATCATCACAGTATTCACTGATGATGACAGAGTGGACACAGAATGACTCTGGGTCCCACATGAGGTTAGGGCTGATGAATTCATTCAACATCAAAACTACCCTACCTGCTGGCTATTATTCTGCAACATTGTGACATGTCTTTTCTGGAACCGCAAGCCAAAGAGTACTGGTGATGTTATCCTCTAGATGTTTTGAAAATACGGAAACTCACTAAGAAAGCTGCCTATCACCACATCTCACATGGTGAGCTTTTGACAAATAATTATCTACCTCCCTATTTTCCAAACTCTCAGCAAATTCTTCCTATTATCATCATCTCCCTGGTATCGGTGACATCTTTTCTCTCCATGCTCGCTGCTATCAATTACTTAACATCCCTCCTGCACTACCGAGGAGCCCCTTCATTACCAGTCATACAGTGAATCTGTCTCTCTGCTCTTACCCAACTAGAAACTCAGTGGCTTCACTCCTGGGATCAAGATCAAAACCCTTAGCATGGCCCACAACAGTCCTCTACTACCCAACCTCTACTTACCCCTTCAGTTGCATTGTTATCTACTACTCTTTCCCTTGCTCTCTGTATTCCAATCATGCTTGACTTATTTCAGTTCCTGGAATGAACTTTGCTCCTTCCCACCACAGGCCCTTTGCATGTGCCGTCCCCACCATCTGCAATGCAACCACCGCCTCTCTTTTGCTGAATTTCCTCCTACTCATTCTTCAAGCTAAAGGATAACTTCAGGGAAGTCTTTCTAAAATCCCCTACCCAAATCAAGTTTTTTTGTCACATGCTTTCATGGAAAGTTTCTTTCCTTTTATATTTACTAGATAATGTGATCTCAACAAGAGAGAGATTTCTTGTCTATCCTGACACAGATACATGGCAGACTATTCCTTCTTTTCCAGTTCACATTCAAAGGAAGGAGGCTGTCAATTTAGCACACTGTTTCCTCAAAGATTTCCTCACTACTCAAGAAAGAAACATTTAATCCCTAGAGGATGCGTAGCAAGAGTAGCGCAGGGAATGTGGGCTTTAGAATTAGACCGTCATTTTGAACTCTGCTCCTGCTCCTGATGAGCTCTATGACCCAGCAAAGGTATCTCGGGGCCTCGGCATTCTTTTCTATACAATGTGGATAATGCATGTTGTAAGGATTTGCCATTACGTGCATATCAGGCTGAGTACCTAGTACCTAGATGCTATTATGGGAATTCCTCCTCTCTTCATCATTACATCTTTCCTTTATGTAAAGTCTGTTTCCGGGGGCACCTGGGTGGCTCAGTCGTTAAGTATCTGCCTTCGGCTCAGGTCATGGTCCCAGGGTCCTGGGATCGAGCCCCGCATCGGGCTCCCTGCTCAGCAGGAAGCTTGCTTCTCCCTCTCCCGCTCCCCCTGCTTGTGTTCCCTCTCTCACTGTGTCTCTCTGTCAATAAGAAAAAAAAAAAAAAAAGGTCTGTTTCCAGCCCAGTCCTCAGAAGTTTTCCCCCAAATCCTTCCACCCATGGTTCAATCTCTTGCTTGTTTCTGGATGCATGAGTCCCCCTCAAGGATTTCCGTAACTGCTCTCTCGAGGCACAGTAATGCTCTGTAGCCCTTAGGCGCTTAATAAATACCGGTTATACGTTGTTTGCGTCTCTCAAACCCACCTTATCTTGTGCTCAAATGCCCTTGATTTGGAAAAATTCTCTTTTGGAACCAGGGAAAAACTTTGGAAAGTGGCCTTTTAAAAACTGTTCTCTTAGGACCTCATCCTTCCTCTGTCGCTGGCACTGGCATCCGCGCGGACGCACTTGTTTTGGTATCCACCTGACCTCTTACAAATAGATGAGAACGATGTTTACAGGAAGTAGAAAGGAGACCTGATGCAGTGTGAAAACAGAAGCTTCCTTCGCTGTTTTTCTGATTTTCTACCCCCAGGATTAACTTTCCCTTCAAAACTTACCAATTAAAGCTCCTGCACGTATCCCATGTAATCTGCTCCAGCAGGCGTAAGAGCATTAATACAACTGCTGTGTTTGATGGGTCTTTTTTCTTGCCTGATCCTTGTTAGAAGCTGTGACTCAGACAAGACCCCTGGTCTTGGACCTGGACTCCCAAACAACGAGTGCAGGGGAGTCACGTGCCCTCCTTTCTAAAGGAGAGCACGCTGCCTTGAGAGGCGGGATCCCACACGGACAGGGATTTTGTTCATGGCCTAGCTCAGCTTCTAGAGAGGGGTGGCATTTCGTGCCTCCTGGAAAAGTCAAGAAAGATTCCCTGAGGCCTCCAGGAAGCAGCAGCCCTGATGACACCTTCATTTTAGTCACTTATGGCTCCTTTTAAACTTCCAACATCCAGAATTGTAAGAGAATGGACTGCATCACTTCAAGCTGCTAAATTCAGCGAATTTTGTCGCAGCAACAATAGAAAGTCATGTCATCCCCCGTCTCATTTACCCCACAGATTATGGGGTCATGCAGAGCTCCCTGCATCCCCATCCCAGGTTCCAGCTTTCTGCTGTTGGGTTATCACAAACTAAATATACTTTAAGATGCAGGTGTTAATAATACCCAGCAGATGGCATGGAGTGCCATAGGAACAGATGGGGGGAAAGAAAGAAAAGGTAAAAGGAAATGATTTCACAAAGGAGTATAATTAAGGCATTATTATCTATAGGAGTTAAGGCCAGCTGTACTATGGAAGCAGCTGTTGGGGCCAATACCAGACATTCCTTAGGTGGGGAATGCCAAGGGTACCCCAGATACCCAGTGCTAACTAATTTAAAGAGATTTCTGCTGGAGGATGTCTGGGAAAGAATTTTTTCTTAAAGAGAGATGGGTGAAGAAAGGATTTTTTCCTTACTTCTGTTCCTGTTTGGTGTGCTTGATGTGAAGACATGCCACATGGAACTACTGCAACCATTTTGGGACCATGAGGAAAAGATCAAGAGAATTCTGGAGAGGGCAATCCAGTGTTCTTATAACATGGAGCCTCTGAGTCAGCTGCGGGGAATGCACATTTCTAAATTTCGTTTTAGACAGGCAATGGAATATCTATATTAATTCTTAGTCAAATTTATTCTATCACTTGTGGTCAAAACCATTATAAGTAAAATGCTACATTAAAAAAATAAAGCTTGGGACACCTGGATGGCTCAGTTGATTAAGCCTCCGACTCTTGGTTTGAGTTCGGGTCATGATCTCAGGGTCCTAGAACAGAGCCCTGCGTGGAGCTCCATGTTCAGCAGGGAGTCTGTTTCTCTCCCTCTCCCTCCCTCTCTCTCTGTCCCTCTCTGCACTCATGTGCCCCCTCTAAAATAAATAATCTTTAGAAAAATATAAATAAATAAATAAATAAAGTTTGGCTTCTAAATTCATCTAAAATACTTGTTAGTCATCTCAGCTCAGAAGTCAAGTGTTTTCTGAGAACTGACTTTGCATTGCTATATTGGGGGACAGGAAAATGGCCCAAATATGATCCTTATACACGCAAAACTTATAATTTATCAGGGGAAGAGAAACATTCTATTTGCAGAAATGCTATCCACAGAATACATAAACCTTTTAATAAGGGGGGAGGGGAACTCAAAGAGCCAAGAATTGAGAAAGAGAATGAGCCACGGAAACAGGTATATTGAATATTGAGGTGTACCACAGGCAGGAAGGAGGGAGAGGATTTAGACCAACAATAAAGCTGACCAAAAAAAAAAAAAAAAAAAATCAGTCTGCTTTTTATCACACACCAGCAATTGTAAATAATTTCAATGATCAAATATTCTTCCTGGAAAAAGTACTTTTTGAGTCCAAGTTCTAGATAATTCTTTGGTTATAATTGGGTTTTTGTAATATATATGTTTGCTTGAAATTATTATCTTTTTATTATTTATACTTTAATAAACATATAGACTCGATTATACATTCATCCCAAGAACAAGTCCATTATGATTCAGAACCATTTGCTTTGAGATATCTTCCCCTAGAAAGATCTAAGTCAAATCAGATAATTTCCACCTGAGGATATTTCTATCTAGAAACCTAGGGTGACTGGCCTTTGGAGTTAAATCTGCCTCTTTCTTTAGTATTTATGATTTCCCAAAAAAATGTAGACAAGCAGAATACAGGCAGGTGTGCAAAAACAGATGTTTAATCTAGAAGACTCTCTTCAGATCTCTGGTGTTAGGAAAAAAAAAAAAAAGACTAACACCTCAGAAGACCACATTACCCTTCAAGGAGAATCATTTAGCCAATGGTGGATCAGTATCTTCTTTTTTTTTTTTTTTTTTAATTTATTTATTTGACAGATAGATCACAAGTAGGCAGAGAGGCAGGCAGAGAGAGAGGGGGAAGCAGGCTCCACGCTGAGCAGAGAGCCCGATGCGGGGCTCGATCCCAGGACCCTGAGATCATGACCCGAGCCGAAGGCAGCGGCTTAACCCACTGAGCCACCCAGGTGCCCTGGATCAGTATCTTCTAATAGTCTTCTGGGTGATGGAAGTGTTCGTATCTCTGCTGTATCTTTCCAGTATGGTAGCATCTAGCCACAGGGGCTCCTGGGCATTGGAATTATAATAAGTGTGACTGAGAAACTAGATTTTTTATTTACTTTAATTAATTTATATTTAAATTTAATTTATTGAAGAGTACAGAAACAGATCATAGATCTTGTTAATCTTTTTCACAGATGAGTAAATGGATTAATAGAGTATTCATCTAAATTGATAAAAAAATAAGATATATATGTATATACACACGATGGAATATTATTCAGCTATAAAAAAGGACATCCTGCCATTTGCAGCAACATGGATGGAGCTAGGGAGTATTATGCTAAGTGAAATAAGTCAGAGAAAGACAAATACTGTGTGATCTCACTTGTATGTGGACTCTAAAACACACACCAAAATCCAACTCACAGATACACAGAAAGACTGGTGGCTGCCAGCAAGTGGGGGGATGGAGGAGTGGGGCACTGGGGAAGGAGTGAAATCAGTGAAGGTAGAAAAAATTTTTAATTACAAAAAGAAATGTAAAATGCAAGGGTTTGCAATCTTTGTTGATGCAAGCCTAGCAAAAATTCCCAGTTTCCTTATCAACAAAACTAAAAATACTATTTTAGCTCCCATGAAAGCAGTTTCTGAGAGACGTTACTTAAAATAATGGTGGGAACACATGTGGACACTTGCCTTTTATTTTAAATCCTCAGCTCATTGCTTCTTTCTTCCTATGCCTTTTTTTCATACTTTTTCAAACTGAGTGGTATTCGGCTCAAACGTCACCATCTTTGTAACCAAACCCGGCCCCAGTCAGTGAGAGATAAAAACCCAATTCAAGAAGCTTAAGAAAAAAGTGGAACTGTATTGTATGTCCATTAAATGCAAGTGAAACCACATGTGCTCAGCAAAAACACAGTAACAATGATAGTACAAGAACAGCAACAAACAAGAACTGATATGTTTTGCTTAAATACAAAAAAGCCCCTAAAACTTAAGTCAAATATCTGAACTCATGCTTAACTGAAGAAAGTATGATCTGTTCTATCCCTTTATCAAGTTGTGGAAGATAATTTTGACTTCATGTAATTTTTGCGTCTCCTGTTGAACTTTGGGCACGGGCTCGGAGTAAGATATGACTTTGAGCTACCCTACTTGACATAGACAGAAGTTGAAATATACTCAACTTTTGGGAAATTCCTGCTTCATTCTTCCATTTCTTGTGCTCTTTTCTTTAGGAGGTCTCTAAAATCTATTACAGCCCCCAGCACTCAAAAATATTATTTCTGATGGGATTACTAGTTTATTGCCATAGAGATGATGTCCCAATCACTAATTATGGTGTTTTTTGAAACTTGAAAGCCAGAGGCAAGTACATGTGGCACATTAACTGTCACTAACAAGTCAAAATATATGTTCACGCGTATTTGGTTCTATGTGGGTAAAAACACACACATAAATTACTATGTTTGTGAGCAAAGAAAACTTTTTAGGAACGGAGCCTGTGAAAAAAAGATCAAAGAGGTTCTCACTGCCATTATTAGCATTCTGAAGATATAATCATGCATACACAGTATATTATTAATCTAGTAATCTATCAGCTGGAACTTTCCATTAAGTAATCTCTACACTACAATAAAACAACAAAGATTAATTATCTGTTGGATTGTGAAAAGTCTTTGAAGTGCTAAAAAAATTTTAACGCCATATTAAAATATTCATGTACTTTAAATCATACTAAAATTTTCTTTTATGAATAAGTAATGCTATGCATGTTATATAAATAACTAATCAAAAAATACTCCAACTATAAGCATTGGTTCCCAAATGCCAGACCAGGGACTAGTACATTCACTGACAAGTTTGTTTTCATGGAGAAGTTAGAAAAGTAAGGACATAAATGATCAGCTTTTATTCCATAATGGCATTTTTCTAGGTATTAAAATATCTGTTTTTAAAGTAGGCTAGCTTACACTAGCTGCTGAGATTCTTTCAACTCTAGACCTAGAGAATCAGAACGTCTTGGAGGAGTGCCTAGAAATTAACATATTTAGTAAGTTTTTGACTGATTCAAATACATCCTAATATTTGAGACCCTCTAGTACGGAGTCAAGCATGCAGACTTGAATCCAGACACTCAAGAGTTCGAAACCTTGCCTTGCGGTTTTCTGTGTGACCCAAAAGGCTTTACTTAAAGTCTCTCAGCCTTCATCATCTCAAATATAAATTGGAAGAATTTTAGAAGAGAAAATGTCAATCACTGTGACATTTCCAATAGCACCTGGTCTAGAACAGAAACCCAAGGACACTAGTTCTCTTCAAACCCTGTAGATGCTAAGGATTCTTGCATATGTATGTATTGATAGAATTGTAAGATGGTCCCCCCCCTAAATTTCTGATTGCTGATTACTGAATTAAACACAAATCTAGGTATGGCTGTGAAGGAATTTGGCTTATGCAATTTTTAAAGTCCCAAATATGTTGCTCTTAAACTAAGAAGATTATCCTGGTGCACGTGACCTAATCATATGAGCCTTTTATTTGTTTAGTATTGATTGATTGATTGACTGATCGGTTGATTGACTGCAAGTTTAATGCTTTGACCAGAAAATGTCCTTAAGTTTGGTTCTCGACTTTCATAGTTTAAGTTGACCAGAGCTTAGGTTCTGTTTTTATGTTTGGGTTTCTACTTGGTGATCTGTGTTATTTCGACCATGTAATTGGGGGTACAAACCTTCCATTTGGGTTACATAACTTTTATTTCAAAGATTTTAATGTATTCCAGCTTGTTCCTCTATGAAATAACACTCGGTGACATTTCCTGGATCTTTGTTCTCGAAGTTGCTTTCTTCCTTTTTTTTTTTTCCTCCTTTTTTCCCCTTTCCTTTTCTCTTTCTTTCTTTCTTTCTTTGAGCATACTTGACACAAGATGTTACATTAGTTTCGGATTACAACATGGTGATTTGACAAGTTTCTACATTATGCTATGCTTACCCCAAGTGTAGCTGCCATCTGTCCCACTACATTGCTACTATAGTATCACTGAGTGTATTCTCTCTGCTCTTTTTATTCCTATGATTGACTCATTCCCTAAATGGAGGCCTGAATCTCCCTTTCCCCTTCACCCATTTTGCCCACCCTCCTTTCTCCTACCCCTCTGGCGACCAACAGTTTGTTCTCTGTATTTACCGTTCTGATTCTGCTTTAGTTTATTCATTTTTTGAGATTCCATTTACGAGTGGAGTCATACGGTATATGTCTTTCTTTGACATACGGCATGATATCATCTTTAATGGCTGCATGATATTCCATTTTGTGTGTGTGTGTGTGTGTGTGTGTGTGTGTACACATACACATACCACAGCTTCCTTATTTGTCTACTGATGGGCACTTAAGTTGTTTCCATGTCTTGACTATTGTAAATAATGCTGCGATAAACATAGAGGTGCCTGTATCTTTTCGATTTAGTGTTTTTGTTCCACCTGCATAAATACCCAATAGAATTACTGCATCATATTATATTTCTATTTTTAATTTTTTGAGGAACCTCCACACTGTTTTCTACAAGTGGCCATACCAATATATATTCCCATCAAGAGTGCACAAGGGTTCTTTTTTTCCATATCCTCACCAAGCCTTGTTATTTCTTGACTTTTTGAATCTAGCCATTCTAATAGGTGTGAGATGATGTCTAATAGTGGTTTTGATTTCTATTTTCCTGAGGATTAGTGATGTTGAGCATCTTTTTATGTGTCTGTTGGCTATCTGTATGTCTTTTCTTGGAAAAATGTCTATTCAGGTCCTTTGCCCATTTCTTTTTTTTTTTTTTTAAGATTTTATTTATTTATTTGTCAGAGAGAGAGAGAGAGAGAGAGAGAGCGCGAGAGCAAGCACAGGCAGACAGAGAGGCAGGCAGAGGCAGAGGGAGAAGCAGGCTCCCGGCCGAGCAAGGAGCCCAATGTGGGACTCGATCCCAGGACGCTGGGATCATGACCTGAGCCGAAGGCAGCCACTTAACCAACTGAGCCACCCAGGTGTCCCGCCCATTTCTTAACTGGATTTTTTTTGGTGTTCCGTGCATAAATTGTTAAAATGCCCATATTACCCAAAGCCACCTATAGATTCAAGGCAATCCCTACCAAAATACCAATAGCATTTTTCACAAAACTATAAAAAATAATACTAAAATTTGTACTGAGTCCCAAAAGACCCTAGATAGCCAAAGCACTCTTGAGAAAGAAGAAAAACCTGGAGGAAACACAAAATCAGATTTTGAGACACACCACAAAGCTGTAGTAATCAAACAGAATGGAACTGGCACAAAAATGGACATGTAGATCAACAGAGGAGAACAGAGACACCAGAAATAAACCCATGATTATATGGTCAATTAATCTAGGAGAAAGGAGGCAAGAATATACAGTGGTGAAAAGACAATCTCTTTAATAAATGGTGCTGGGAAAACTGGACAGCCATGCGAAAGAATGAAAGTGGACCGCTTCCTAACGCTATACACAAAAATATACTCAAAATGGATTAAAGACCTGAGCATGGGACCTGAAAACACAGGAATCCTAGAAGAGAACATCCCCTAAATCACCTTGTGCAGGGGCCCTGAATCTAATTTCTCTGCCACTGACCACAACAACAACAGTTTTCTAGATATGTCTCCTGAGGCAAGGGAAATAAGAGCAAAAATAAACTCCTGGGGCTACCTGGAAATAAAAAGGTTTTGTGCAACAAAGGTAGCCATCAACAAAACAATAAACACAACCTACTGAATAGGAGAATATATTTGCAAATGATTTATCTGATAAGAGGTTAGTATCTAAAATATATAAAGAACTTCGATAACTCACATGGGCCCTTTAAAAGCACAGATGTCAGCGAAATACATTCAGGCAGGCCTGGAAGAAAGCCAACATCGTTGGTGTGAACTGCCATGGGGCCACATGGTAAGGACTTGAAAGTGGCCTCTAAGTGCTAAGATCAGTCCCTGACAGACAGTCCACCAAGGGAACCTCAGTCCTACACCTGCAAAGAAATGCATCTGAAGGAGCTTGGCGGCAGGTTTGTGACAACTCACCAATAACTCGTTACACAGCGAAAGAAGAAAATACCTACAATGTAATTGTGCTCTATGATTATGTTTTTAAAAGGAAACATTATTCAAAGAACAAATTCTTCCTTTCATCTTTTTCACCACCCACCTAGGCTTGTATCTATAATATAAATACAAAGGGATAGTTCTTATCTTCCAAGGGACAAGTGGAAGGAAAAACAACGTATTTCTATTTTGACATTATCACGGAGGTCTACTTGCATGCGTATCTCTTTCACTCCATCCCCTTTAGTTTGTTATAAATGCCCTACAGTGAAATAACCTTCCCATTTTGCCCACAGGCTTCGTTGAGAGTCTAGAGGAAACGGCAACTGAACTTTTAGCTTGCAGAAGCAGCAATCCCTCAAAAGTTTACAACTGTTAAGAGCTTTCTCCCTTATTACTGTGCTTGCCTTTCTGTTTTCTTGGTCCTTCTCTATTGTTGGGGAAGGGGTTGCCCCTTTCTGCCCTTCTGACCTGGACCAAGATCAAGAATTTCTTTGAAAATCTTTAGGCTTCCGCAAGAACAGTGAGCTTTATGTGTTGTTCAAACTAAATCCCACTTGCTTTGGACTGTTTAAACGAGGAATTGATATTAGTAACTGGATCTTCTAATGTGTTTCAAATAAAAATAAATCATCTTTAGTCTCCCTGAAGTCTGAGCTAATAGAAGCCTAATGATCTCTTTCCTTCTTTTTACAGCCCGAGGCAACTCTAGGTGGGCATCTCCACTGGTGTAGGGGGCGTGTGTGCATTTCCCACATAGATGACAGTGCCGACCATTTACTGAGCGATTGTATGCTGGACCCCACCGTGGGCATTTTAGGTGTACTGATTTAGCTGCAGTAACACTTCTCTGAGAAGGGTACCGAAGGTTCTAACCTCGGGCCTCTTGTATAATGCTGAAAGTAGAGTATTTAAATATCTTCCCCCACACTGCATGGCTACTAAGTGGAGGGGCTGGGAACCCAGAAATCCTGGAGTTATGTACTTAATGCCTTTTCTATTTTGAGATGAGAGGTATTATGCCTCTCAGTCCCCAGGTCCACGGCTTGCAAAATGCAGCATTCAGCAGAAGATATGGAACCTTCCTGTCAAAGCATGTTTTCTCTGCCTGGAGACGCAAAACGCACAGGCGGGAGACAAGGAAACATCTTTAAAAATGGTAATAAAGTCCAAACCTTTTTCTCTTCTTCACCACGGCTACTGGCAATAAAAATGAAGAATAAGAAAGCCACCTTAAAGCTGCTGCCTAGAGCCTTGACAATTCAGTAAGTCTCCATAAAAGAGACAGTACAATTTAAGAGTTTATAACAAGACAGAAGCTTTCAGTTCAAGTTATGGGATAAAGAGGTCTTGGAAGGTGACTCCCTGGATCCCTGTTCCTTTATCATGTGTTCCTGGGTCCAAGACACTGTGCTCGGCTTGAAATGAAGGAAGGCGTAATCCACTCCTCTCTGTCCTGAGCTGTTTCTGACTATCACTGATGTCAGCGTGTTCAACTGTGTGTTTGTGTGTGGACATATTTAAAAACAAAACGATGCCATAAGATGCGTGAAAGGGATTTCTTTTCCCGGGAGGACAGATTTTAGGACTACTCCGTTTTCTTCCTATCATGTTCCAAATGAGCTCAGGAACTAGAAGGAGCACAAATGTCTCTCTCCGGCAATACTGTGTCTCTGAAGCTTGCCTATCTTCAAGCTCTGTAAGTTACATTATGCCTTAAATGAGGTCAAGGGGGGAGGCGCCTAGATTTGCAGGAGACCTGTAGGACATACAAATAATTGGCCCTCAAATGTTCTCATTTGTCAGCGAATACGCACCACATTGGTTTTAAAGGAACTGCTCAGCTCTGGCATATTCCTCCCCCATGGGATCGCTGCTGATGTCCATCTAAGCGCATTGCCTGTGTTCAGCCTCATGGCCCCGGCTCCCAGCTCCTTCCTACCACAAGTTCATCCCTTAAATCACCTTGTGCAGGGGCCCTGAATCTGGATGGAGCTCAGTGGTCTATCAACTTGAATTAAAAACAAAAATCTGTATTTTCCCTGCTAATTGAAATTTAGCATTTATTTCTGTCAACAATGGAGACAACAAACCTCAGTGCTATTTGTTATAGCGGGGACCTCCGTCACCAAACAAAATCAGAGACACTTTCCTATCTCATTATGGCTGCAGTAAATATCCCCAAAGAGCATGCATGCTCACCGCCACTCAAAATTATCATAGTTCTTAGACTTGCTGCTAGATCTTATTATTTATTACCTTGAATAGTGAAGAGCATCTATTGTTAGATGACAAACTTATTTTTTTTTCTAGATTTGGATCACTGTATTTTAATGTAATTGGTCTCCTTCGAAATTCTAGGTGTCCCTTTTTTTTTTTTTTTTTTTTTTTTTTTAAATCCTGAGACGGGATCTCTTGGCCTTCCCAGACTGCTAAAAGGGAGTTCCCGGCAGGAACACACAAGAATTAAGAACCTCCGCTCTGGATCTTTCTTAAATAAAGTTCTCATCATGTTATGTCCTTAAACTTCCTTATGGGGAGCAGGTCATCTTCCTAGGAGTGTGCAAACCCTCTGTGGGTCACAGAAAGCCTTGCCACCTGTGTGCTAAGCCTGGTACTCTGCAATTCATCTGTTCCAAATCGTTTCAAGCTCCCAGTTGCACCAAACCATCACAACTCTCGTTTGTCTCTGGGTGCAGGTCTCTCTGATAATTAAAAAAAAAAAAAAAAAAAATCTCTCGCTGACTGCTAGCAAACTCCTACTCATTCTGCAAGACCCAGCTCAAAGTTACCTCCTTGAGATACTCTGACGTAAGGACCCTTCACCCCTTCCACACTCGGGAGAATCCCGTGTTCCTTTGCTCCACTCCCGCACATGGCACCCGCGATACAGCCCCTACCACGGGGCATCATGGTCGTGGACACACAGGTCTCTTCAAGGGTCTGGGAGTCTGGGAGCTCTTTGACCCACCTGTTCTCCAGCAGCACGCAGCACACTGCAGGCCTTTGATGCCCCTGAGCTAGACTACGGTCCGCAAGGGATACGTGAAAAAATTAACTCTGAGTTGGCCCCAAAGCTGGTTCCACGGCAAGGGTAGGATTCTCAGCTGGGATGAAATGAGACTAATTTGTCTTGCTGGTGGCAACTTTGTGAAGCGGAGCCGTTAAATTCCAGCTATGAGCGCTGGATTCCACCAGCCCCTCTGGGTGGATTCATTTTTATCTTCAGAATGCTAAGGAAACTTCTGGTAAAAGAACCACAGTCAATAGATTAACTCTTTGTGATAGCTCCAAGTGGTGTTTCCTCCTGAAGAATTCCATTCCTCCTTATATACATAATTTGTTTATCTCCTCATTCGCTCAGCAACATGTCCAAGGGTCTATGACCTGCCAGGGACTGCGGGGGGGACTCAGCCATGAATGAGTCAAACCCTGCCCCTGCTCTCATGGAGCTTACAATGTAGGGCAGTGCTGTCCAACAGAACTGTCTGTGATGATAGAAATGCATGTACGCATTGTCCAATACGGTAACCACTAGCTGTATGTGGAAACAGTCATATGTTGACAGCGGGCACCATACTGTTTGCAGTACGTGGTAGAAATGAGTAAGTGCCCAAGTGTGTGAATAAATGCCTGACAACCAGAGACACAAGAACTCCCCCAGATACCAAGGAGTGCTGGTGCTAAGACTAACTTGGCCAACGGAGAGTCAGCAGGCTGTCAGATCAAGTTTCTTTGAGGAGGTGACATTTGAGCCAAGAGCTGAATATCAAGAAAAAATTGGTAATGGGAAGAAACGGACAAAGAAAACTCTAGGCAGAGGGAACGAACAATTACAAACTTGCAGGAGAGATGTGCTTAGATTGTTTGAAGGACACAGGGGCAATGTGACTAAAGTAGGACATCAAGTCAGAGGAGAGCTGGCGCCCCTTTGCAGGGATCTGAAAACAGTAGAAGGAGCTCAGATTTGTTTTCCAAGACCAAAGGGAAGTCATTGGAGGGGCTTCAATAAGGGGCCAGCATGACCTTATCCACAGTTCATAAAGCTCATGCTGATGCCTGTGTGAAGAATGGGTGGCAGAACGGAAGCCAGGGGTCCGGCCAGAATGATTCCAGTAACCCACGTGTGAGGGGACGGCGGTTCTGTATTGGGATCGTGGTTACGGAGGTAGAGAGGAGTGAGCAGAATCAGTATATATTCTACAAGTGAAGTCAATAAAATTTTCTGGGCTGATGAAGAGGGGGACCAAGAACAGCTCTTACATTTGGGGCTTCAGCAACGGCATGGATCATGCTACTGATGGGATATGACTGGAGAAGGAGAAGATGGAGGGGCAAGAAATGGAGAGTTCAGTTTTGGATATGCCAAGGGTAGTGCTTGCTAGACATCCAAATGGAAATGTGACGTCTGGAGTTCTGAGGAAATATCAAGACTGGGAATGTGGATTTGGGGCTTAACCATTAGAGATGGTTTTTGAAGCTGAGGGGCTAGAGGAGATGACCTCTGAGATGGGTACAGGCAGAAAAGAGAAAGCACTTCAGGAGGACCGAGCATGAGCACTGCCTGCAGAGGGTGGTTTCTCCCTTCAGGTGACGGTCACTCTCCCGTTGGGGCAAAAATGGGCTCCAAGGGCCCAGCCGTCAGTGACCCACACTGCACAACACAGAGCTATAGTTTGATTTTTGCTCTGAACAAATATGTACAGTCAAGGAGAGAGAGAGAGAACCAACCATTACCAGCTGCTAACTATGCCCACCCACAAGCCTTGGAAGATTAGTAAGAGCATCATTTTTTTCACAGAGAATGTAGAGAGAACAAATATACAGTCATGGAGACCCGAGTTAAAATCCCGACTCTACCCTTATAGGTTAACCCTTAAAAAGTTACCCTGCAGAACCTTAGACAAGGTATTTAATGTCTCCCAAACTTCATCAAGAAAGTAAAGCTGCAGAGAGACTTAAATAAAATAATGCATACGATCCCAATGCCTAATACATAAATGTGTAAAATGTGTTAGCTAAAATGTGTTAGCTATCCATACAAAATACCCCAACCAGTGTTAGTAATCCCAGTTACTGTGCACCACGCCTAAGAAATTTATGCAGGTTATACAACCCCAAAGCTGGCGATCTTCCTTCCCATGGTTCCATGACTGTGCTGGAGAACTACCTGACATTGGCTTTACCCCTTCTTTGTCTCGTTGAGTTCGCTAATGTTCCCTAAAAATAGTTTTTTAATTTAACTCTTTTTTTTTTAATTGGACAGTGCTCTTTCCTGAAACTGGTTTTGCCTTCTGCTCTGAGAGAGGCCAAGTATCCAGTTGGATATGCCTCTCTCAGATAGAAGTCTGGGCAAATTATTTCCCCCCACTGTTTCCCCAACTCCTCCTCCCAGCCCAGCTCCCTTCTCAGGAGAACTTCCCCGGCTTTTGCAGCATCCAGAGCCTGCCAGAGAAGCCTCAAGTCTGCTCTTTTCTCAATCTGCAGTTAGACATGTGGATCAGCTACATTCCTGCTGACTCTGCTTTCCCTGTGTGTTGTGTTTAATAAACCTCCAGCCACTCTGGATGTAAGAAACAAAGAGATGGCAGATGGTTTATTTATCCCTGCTGATCAGTTAGATACCTGCATCCAGCCCGGTAAGGTCAGCTCCTCAACTCCCTTCCCTGCTTTCTGCAGAGCATGTTCTCCACCACCGATTCGCTGGATCCATGCAGATGCTCCGAATGAACCAGCCCTGCTGAGGCGTGTGCGGGGGACTTCAGCAGGACTCCGCCTGTAGGCTTCCACAGTACCTGCTCCCTCTTCTGTGCGTCCGCGCGTGTGTGCATCTCATCAGCATTTCCCTGCCTTATGCTTGGCTGAGAAGTAGCCCACAGGTCTTTATGGTGCGACACGTAGATGCTGACCCTTTCTTAAACAGTCAGCATTTTCTCAGGGTAGAGGATCTAATAAACTTATTTTGAGCTCTCCTTATCAGGGGTTAGGATTAATTCAAAAATGCATTTGAAATCAATAGTTCAAGCAATTTTTCTCTACATCGAGGCAGAAGAGAAGTAAAGATGGATCACTTGCTTGTTAACCCTTGCCTTTCCTAAAATGCACCTGTTAGAGGCTCACTTTTTTTTTTCTTTAATTCCCAACAATGTACTACTCTCTAAACCCAGCACACTGGATCCATTTTTCCTCATACCTCCCTTTCCTTTTGGCATTTATCATCCCGGCACATCAAGCCCTTGTATCAATTAGGAAAGACGTCTGGCGGGACTTTTTGACATTTTCCCTCCATTAGGCTGTGTGTGGCAGAATGTGCTAGAGAAAGGGAGCTGTTGCTTGCCCGGCCATTGGTAATGCCACAGCAGGACCCATTTGTTTTAATTAGCTACGTCAGAGATAAGGTAGCAAATAAACTCAGCATTCCACACTCCTAAAAATCTATTGCTCAAAATAAACACCTGCAAAACCCAGCCACTGTCTGCCCCCCATACATCCCTGCTCACACACAGGCTTAGGTTTCTGGACTTACTTAACTGTCCTGCCTTCGTGTCTCAACTTTCGTTTCTAATTGCCACCGCTTCAGACAATTTCAGGAAGAAACTTCGGTCTTGTCGCTTTTTCCTAATTCCCTGGGTCCATTAGCTCTGTGTGTCTCTACTGTAATGCAGAATGCATTTTTTGAAACTGGCTGGCTCTTGTTTACCCCCAGGGGACTCGGAACGGCTTAAGGGCAACTAATGTCTCATTCACTTTTATAATCACAGAACCTGCTGTCACATACACTACATCGTTTAGTTAACAAAAGGTCTTTCTTGACCATTTCAGGTAAGCGACCAATGATATCTTCATCTCAAAAAAACTGACCACATATCTGTAGAGACAAAATTCTGCCTATCATTTTAAGGAGTCAAGGACCTGGATCTACAGCCGTGAACTCACCTTGCTCAGTCTACCTAGAGCATGAAGTCCTAGGTGGTGAAATACTTGGACCCAAACTATTTGGAGTTCATGGGGAATCTGGTTAAAAAAGGTGGGGGGCTCTCTCCTTTGTTTCCTGTTCTGCAATGACACCAAAGGACTTGGGCTACCTAGGTCGACTACAGACAAAGTCTGATGATCAAGCCAAGTGAACAAGATACCCAGGAACATTTGTCAAGTTGGCTCATGAAGACATGAACAAACTAGGATGGTAAATATAGGGTCCCACCTTCCGGATGCATCCCATGGCCATGGCAATGGAGTGGTATCTGATGCTAACGATGAATCACTGGCTGAGTCACAGGATTAAATCACACTAATTCCGTACCTTGAGTTCAGCTCCCTGGGTCATTTCTAATGTACCGAATACTATCTGGTTTAACAGTCTGTTTGGAATTTCACTTTTCCCTTTCCCTTTAACAGCGGCATTAAGCTTGCTTTCATTGGGTTTGTTGACTATCTGATGAGATTTCCTCCAAAGTTTTAACACTGATCATCTCGTGTGTCAAAGCAGCTAAAATGTGAATTAAATTTGTTTTGGTGCTATTTGGCACCAGATGTGGAAACTACTCTTTTGGGTCTCAGGAGTTTAGGGTAGGGCTTGCCATTCTTTTCACAAATGAGAGCAACCTTCTAATCAGTCATGAATATCCCTTTGCTAGGGGTTTATGAGTCCTGTTCCATTTTGTTTTCCTCCCATGGGTGGTACTGGGGCTTCTTCTGCCCTGATTCTCTTTAATGCTCTATTAGTATGGTTTGTTGTTTTCATCGAAGGCCTAGATGGACAACATACTTTCTAACAACAGACCTCAAAACCTCTTCATAACTTTAGGAATGTATTGTCCCTTCTTTCCTTCTCCTCCCTGTCTGTGCCATTTTTTTTTTTTTAAATACTCATTCATCTTAATACTTTTCTTTGTTTTTCTTCGGCCTTTTCAGAACTGGAGTTTCCCACATTCTTTCCCAGACTACCATTTCCAGTGTTTTGGGACTCAAGTAAATCAGGGTAGAGGACTTCCCCACAGTTTTCACTTTCCTCTTGAAAGGATAAAATGGCTTCTTCCCCAGGGCTCATCACTGTTGTCTCTCTCCAGATGATGTTCATATCACAAGCACACTGTAGGTATTGGACAGCCTTCCATGTTCAGGGTTCCTGGGTATCGATATTAATTATAACCCATTGTGGATTTCTACTAGAAATTTCACAATTTTTTATTTTTTCAATTTTTTGCATTTCTTGGGTGAACTTGCATGCCCCGCCTGATCCGCTTCTGTGTCTACTTTCTTGAAAGTGGTAGTAATTTACAAAATCTCAATACCCACTTTAATACCCACTAAACAACACCCAACAGGATCTCTCAAGCCTCCCAGCAGAATATCCCACATCCCACAGCACACAGCCCACACGGTAACAATAAATACCTTGTCCATATGCCTTCGAGCCTGTTCCTATTGTTCTGGAGGTATGGCTGTTGCTGAAAATGCCCATTTTAAATCTTTTCTCTATTTATATACCCCATACACAGTGTTTCAGTTGTATTTCTCCATTTCAGGCTTTTTCTTATCCTGATATAACCTCTGTCATGGAATTTTATTTATATCACTATCACTATTTTTAAATTGTTTTCTAGTACAGTATCCTTTCCCTCTCTCCCCTTCTGTTTACATTGTTGCTATGAGAAGGATACATTATTTACTCTTAGAACTGGGAGGAAAACGCTGTGAAATACACAATTTCACAAGTGTGGTTTTCAAGGCCTAGACCTGCACTTCCACCTGTTTTAAAATAATGGTCTTTGCATCCTCTTAAAATGTAGCTTTCTACCTTCTCATCCTGTCATGCCACACAGTGCATGCACCTCGTGCAGACTTTTCATCATTGTCTTGTTGCATTCTCGGGTTGGAGGAGACACTGTGGTAGAGGGTAGCCAGGTTTAAAAGGCAGGGGTCTAGCAAAGCTGCCTACTGCCGCCTTCCTGACAGTCACTGCCTCCTTTAAGCTCCTTGGTCCCTTCTAATTTCACCTCAGATGGTTCTCCATTTTTCTTCAATCCTGGTTGTCTTTCGGGGCATGCTGGAATGAAAGCACTCGGCAAAGATGAGTCAGAGTATCTGGCCCGGCTCCCACGCGGCCTCGCTGGGAAGAACGATGAAGCCACTGACCTAGTAATGTGCTTCCCATCACACCTGAAGGAGATGGCTTCCCCGCTTTCAACTGAATTGACTTTCCCAGCTTCGTGACCGGAGCAGCCTTTGGAGACCCACGCCTTCTTGTTGGGACTCATTCGGGCAGTAATAGCTCATGCCAGAACTCAGCATCATACCTACAACTGACCAGGACCGGGCACGGTAGTTCCTTCACGTGACCGTGACCACAAATACTAGGCAGAAGAGAGGACCCCACCCAGGACGAATCCAGAAGAGGGAAAGAGAGACACCTTTACTTCCCTTCAAAGGCAGAAGGTAAAGAGTTCAGGAGGTGACCTCGGGGGAAGTGAAGGGCTGAGAACTCCAGTACGATTATTCCTCCATAAGGATGTTTCTTGAGAACGCTTGGCTACCACACGTAGTATCATGAATCTGGCACACTTCGACGGCCCGTTATTTTTGGCGAGGTGGCATTTTAAGTTTTTGTTTCCTAATCACAGAATGGACAAGCATAGCATTTCACTCCTGTTGATGCTGGATTATTTTTATTCTCCAGCACCTCCCAATGTCACACTAGAAAAAGGTACATTTTCTGGGCACTCCTCCTACAGACGGTCTAAAATATCCCCGCGGGTAGCATTCCTACTGCTTTCAGGAGCGTCTGAAACCGTCCACTGTGATATTCGGCAGGACGCACTTGGGGCAACATGTGTTCTTTCTCTCGGGTCTTCAGCGCTCAGGCTGGTTTTAAAGTTAAAGCCCTGTGCAGGGGGAGGGGCCTCACCCAGCATCTAGTTTCATATATTGCAACAGGCTGGTGTTTTTCTGATCTCACTTATCCTGAGAAAGCTGTCAGGGATGGCCCCTGCAGAGACAGCAGACCTAAATTATGAGTTCTTTCAGGGAAGGGAAACCCCCTTAGGACAAACAGGAAGCCATCTTTCAGCATAATGTATTCCCATCGGGAGCAAGTAAACAGTTTACTCTTCGGTTCAAAGCAGTGAATTCAAGACACATAAGTTAGTTTTGGCTCAATGTGACCCTAAAATCAAGTCAAATGGAATGAGTTTACAATTCAGAGCCTTAAGATTCTGTTAGGCTAAACAGGGGGGTTGAAGTGTTGATCTCCATCTCATCTTAGTTATTATCTTTTCTTTGGCCACTTCCAAAATACTACTAAATTCTGGAAATAAAATAAAGAAAGTGCTAAATTGGTTTTCAGATCCATGAGCCGCCTCTCTTGGCACAAAAATAATCCCTGAGGTGTACTGGTAAGTGAAAAATAAATTTTAAGTGCATACGTACAACTGAAGGAAATTCTTCTCCATTTAATCGAGATCTTGAGAAATTCAGAGTTGGCTTCATAATTTATTTGACCTTG
>ML100860.1:0-46533 GCA_003697995.1 Taxidea taxus jeffersonii | reverse complement strand
ATTCAGTTTATAAACCCGAGGATAACAAACACAGAGACAGACAGAGGAAAAAGGCATCATTCTCCCTCAGGTTTCTCTATTTTTGTTTTCTTAAGGTCATTTTAAGCTTCACTGTATCTCACCAAACCTGAGATTTCTGGTATCTCATACTTGTAGTATCAGAAGTTTCGATATTCCTACTGACCCAAATGCATTCTGAATAGGCATGCTGAGTTACTTCTAAATGTCTTCGTACCATACAGTGTCCATTAAGGTGCCTGTGTGGCTGTGGCGGGGGCAAGGTGTTGGGGGGAGGCACAATAGAGGCATTGTAAAAAATAAAACCAAACATTCTCCTCTCTTCTTTTCTCCTGGAAAAACATAAAGTCCCTAACCCTGAAATATTAGTCATTTTGATGTTGAACCAAAGCAAAGCAAAGGGGTTGGGGGGAAGGCATGCTGAATGCAAGGGGGAAGGTACTGTTGATTTCCCTGTGTCCAGGCAGCTATTGTGATTTCTAACCTAAGAGGGAGGATGAGACACATGGCATCTACTGTGTGGTGACAGCAACTTGAAACTTACTCATGTCTCTTTTCCCGTGGCTGCTCCGTTGGCAGGGGCATATGTGAAAGAGGTGGGAGCTGCCCAGGAGGGCTGGGCAGAACCCTAAGGAACAAAGGAAATACCTTCAGGATGGCTCAGGGGACACAGACCAGGTATCGGGTCTTGGGTGCCCCCTTGTGGTTGCCATGCCAATACAGAGGGCAGAACTGAGCCGTGGGGGGAGGGGGGATCTTAAAAAAATGCACTATTTTTTCTCACTCTTCACATTTTCCTTTTCTGTGTTCTAGCCACACTGGCCTTCTTCTCTTGGTTCCCGAATGTGTCCTATTTCTTTCTTGCTTTTGTTCTTCACACAAGCTGTCCCCTGTGCTTACAACACCATCTCATCCACCCATTTGCCTAGTTAAATTTTTTTTTTCTTAAGATTTTAGAGAGAGAAAGAGAGAGCATGAGCAGGTAGGGGCAGAGGGAGAGGAGAGAGAGAATCTGAAGCTGACTCCTAACTGAGTGTGAACCCCTTGTGGGTGTGGGGCTTGATCCCACAACCACAAGATCATGACCTGAGCCAAGACCAAGAGTCAGACACTTAACCGACTGAGCCACCCAGGTGTCCTTGCTAGTTAATTCTCTCCCATCCTTCAGAGTTCATTTTGACATCATTTCATCAAGGAAGTGTTCCCTGACTCCATGGACTAAGTCATTTCATGCATTGCACACTATAAGCAATCATCAGTTGCTAAAAATATTTCTCTAGATTGAAATTGGAGCCAGTGGTTTCAGCTTTTGAACTTTAAAGAGGAATGTCAGTCTCTGGGAAACTAATACAAGAGATTGCATTTCTTTTTAATGAGAGTTCTCAGGGGAAATGAAAGACCAACTTTTTAGACACACAACATAATTATCCTCTATTCATGTTTTCACTACAACTGCATCCAGTGTGTTCATCATTTTTCTCCTTTTCTCCTTACACTATATATGTCTATTCCTTAGGAACCTCATTAGGTTCTTTGGTCCCCTATCACACCCCACCTAGAACAGGCATCAGGGAATGTTTTTTGGTCAGGATGACAATATTTTACCTTTAAACACTATTAAAATTTAGGTGTCAATGTCAGCGAATTACAAAGTAAATAAAAGGCATAGGTCTACTTTATCTTTTATTCTGACATCTCTTGTAGCTCTCACATTTTTATTTGAATTATTTCAAATCTGCTTTTGAGTTGAATAGTACAATGAGCACCTACGTACCCCTTTATCTATCTACACCTATCCTTTAGAGCTCTTCGAACACAAGTTGCAGATATCATGACTCCTCATCCCAAAACACTTCAGCCCGTACCCTGTTTACCGTGAACAGGAAAATCCTCCCATGCAGACACAATACCCATACCACGACTAAGAATTTCACACTGAAGAGTATGATTTAATATACAGTCCATATTTGAGTCTTCCAAAAATGTCTTTAATAACTGTTGTTGGATCCAGGACCCAAACGAAGATTAATTACTGCATTTGGTTCCAAGTCTCGCCAGGGTCTTTTATCTAGAACAGGTCCAGGGCCTTGTATATCTCTCTTTTTCTGGTCATTCATTATACTGACATTTTTAAAGAGCCCTGTAGTCTGCTACCTTTTGCGATTTTCCACAGTTTGCTTTGTGTGACTGTAGCTTCAAAGCTAAATTCAGTGTAAACATTTGAATCCTCTTAGTCTTGTTTTTTTGGTTGGTTTGTTTGTTTGTTTTGTTTTTTTCACTTGACATTATGTCCTGGAAATCACTGTATCACAGTTCAGGACATTTTCTTCATTCTGTGTGTCTTTCTGTGTCCAGTACTTTGCTGTGCAAAGGTCACTCGAACATTCTTCTGTGGGGGGACATTTGTGTTGTTTCTAGTATCTCACCACAACAAACAGTGATGCATTCAAGAAATTTTGTTAAACAAGTATTTGTTAAACAAATATGTTTAAATTTATCTGGGTGAAATTCCAGGGTAAATTACTAGAATTGAAATCACTGGTCAAAGAGAAATGAATGCTAACGTTCTGTAGATTGTAATAAACTCCCCTCCACAGGCGTGGTTCTATCTGGCACTCCTACTGACAACATAGGGTCGTGTTAATCAAGCATGTTGCCAATCTTTGAATTTTCATCACTGATGGATGACAACTAGATCTCACTACAGTTTGATTTACATTATTCTTTTAGATAAAGTCTGGTATTTTTTTTTTATTTTAAAGACCATTTGCATTCTATTTTCTGTCGACTGTGTCTTTTTCCCATTTATTGTCAAGTTTTTGGTATTTCTTTTCCTATCATTCTTAAGAAGTTTTTAATATATTAGGAAGATTAGCCCTTTGTGTTATATTTGCAGGTATCTTCTCCAAATTTTTTCCTTGATTTCAAATCTCATGATTTTTTATGTAAGATTTTTTACTTCACCATAATAAAATTTATAAGCTTCTTTATCTACTTGCATCTTGCTTGAGTCATAACAAAAAGGCTTTTCATAGAGGGATCATATAAGAATTCACCCACATTTTCTTCTAGTAGTTCCACGGTTTCATTTTTTTTTTTTTAATATTTTATTTATTTATTTGAGAGACAGTGAGAGAGAGCATGAGCGAGGAGAAGGTCAGAAGGAGAAGCAGACTCCCCATGGAGCTGGGAGCCCGATGTGGGACTCGATCCCGGGACTCCAGGATCATGACCCGAGCTGAAGGCAGTCGCTTAACCAACTGAGCCACCCAGGTGCCCCCATGGTTTCATTTTTTTACACTTAACCTCTGACACATTTGAAGTTTACTCTGGTACATGATGTGAAGTATGGATTCCATTTTTTGTTTTCTCAACACCATTTATTTAAAAGACTATCTTTACCCCCAGTGATTAGAAATAATACTTTCTCATAGACTTATTTCCATATGTGTGTTTGTTTCTTGATTTTCCATTCCATTCTTTGGTTTTTGTATCTATTCATACGCCACACTCTTTCAGATACAGAAGTTTATAGTTTGCTTTAATATCTGGTAGGACCAGTCCTTCCATTACTGCTGGTCTTTTTCAGCATTTTCTTAGTGATTATACATGTTAATTTTTCCTTAAGAACTTAGCATTAACTTGTCTATTGCCAGAAACGTCTTGTTTTGGGAAGTTTTGCTTTTCTATGGCAACTTGTTCACTCGACTTCTGTGTCTTCTATGAGTGATTTCAAGTTTTCCTATTATTTTGGCAAATTTCTTGAAGTGTCTCCTTCCATTAGTCTTTCTAATAGCTTTTATTTGTATGCATGAAAGCTAATAGTAATCAAGTTTGTTTTATATTCTGATATCTTACTGGGTTCTTTTAATGATTTATCTTGGCTTCATTATGGAGACCCAAGGATTTTTTTAGATATCATATTAATAAATACAGATAATTTTTATTTCTTTCCCAATTCCCAGGACTGTGAATTTATACTTCATCTCATTGGCTAACGCATCCAATGCAATACTTAACAGTAGTAGGGTACCAGCCTTCGTCCCTTTGTTCCTGATCTTAATGTGAATACCTCATGTTTCCTTAGTGGTGCTGGGTTTGGCATACATATACACACATACATATACGTGCTGGTAAAATGTGTATATACATATGTATTTACACATGCATATATACATGGGTCTGCATATAAGAAGGGAAAGAGAAAAGAGAAAAAGGAGTCATACTGAGGAAGGACCCATTAATTTCTATTTTATTGATTTCTCTTTTAACTTAGGAATGGGTGGAAATTTTTCTTTTTTTTTTTTTTTAAGATTTTATTTATTCATTAGTTAGAGAGAGAGCGAGCACAGGCAGACAGAGAGGCAGGCAGAGGCAGAGGGAGAAGCAGGCTCCCTGCCGAGCAAGGAGCCCGATGTGGGACTCGATCCCAGGACGCTGGGATCATGACCTGAGCCGAAGGCAGCCGCCCAACCAACTGAGCCACCCAGGCGTCCCTGGGTGGAAATTTTTAATACATGCCTTCTGAATGGAGGTAATTATATGATTTTTCTCCTTAGACCTATGGCTATGGTAAATTTTATTAGTGGCTTTCCTGTTACTGAACCATCTTTCAGTCTCCAGAATAAAACTTTCCTGTTGTAAAAAAATTTTTTAGATGCTATTAGGTTTTATTTATGGTATTTGCATTTATATTCATATGTAAGACCAAACTATTGCTTACCTTGTTGTACTGTCTTTGTAATATTTAGAAACTGACATTATAGTTATTTCATAAGAATACTTCTGACACATTTGATTTTTTTATTTCTGTGCTGTGAAACAATGTAGGTACATTTGGGCTGATCAAGCCTTTGAATGTTTAGTAGAATTTGCTTCAGAAAATAGCTAAAGGAGCATTTTTTGGTGAGGTGGTACTTTGGTAACTATTTCTATTATATTTAAATTGGTCTAAGTTTTTTTTTTCTAATCTCTCAAGGTCAAATTTGGCAAATTGTATTATTTTAGGCAATTATCCATTTCAGCTAGACCTCTAATCTGTTTGCATAGGGTAGTACAAAATATCTTAAACAATTTAAAAATTTTCTTGATTTCAAGGTGTTTACCCATTGCCATTATTAAAGAGTGTCTTCATTATCATGCACTTTGAATTTTATCTCACATTTGTTCTGCATTCTCAATCAATGAAACTAAAGCTTTCCTTGCGAACACAGGCTAAGCAAAAAGAAAGCCAATGAAGCAGAATTGTGTAGTTTAATTCACTAAAGACTTCTATCCTACTTTTGCTCTGAATGAAATATTCATCTGTCACACTGAGGAGCAGGTTTTGGGTAGATCCCTAGATAGAATGTCCTGTGGCCTCATAAAAATAAATCAAAAGAGAGATAAGGACATTCTGAAGACGTTACCAACCATACATAGACTGTAGATCTTCTAGCATCCCTTTTTAAAATTGTGGTAAAACATACAAAACCTAAAGTTAACCTTTCTGACCATTTTGCAGTCTACACTTCAATGGCATTAAGCGCATCCACACTGTTCTATAACGATCGCCAACATCCATCTCTAGAACTTTTTTCATACTGTACTCATTGAATAGTACGTCTCCATTCCCCTGTCTCTAACCCCAGTCCCTGGTAATCACTATTCTACTGTTTTTCTCTATGAAAATTTGAATTTGACAACTCTAAGTACTTCATCTACATAATCAGAATCATATAGTATTTGAGCTTTTGTGCTGGCTCATTTCACACAGCACCATGTCTTCACGGTTCATCCTCTTGGGAGCTCGTGTCAGGATGTCACCCATTTTTAAGGCTAACTAATATTCCTTTGTGTGCATATACCACATCTTGCTTATCCATTCATCTGTCCATGGAGACCTGGGTTGCTTCCACCTTTTGCAATTATGAATAATCCTGCTATGAACATAGCGGTACAAATACCTGTTTAAAGTCACGTTTTCAATTCTTTTGAGTGTATATGCAGAGTGTATGAGGAGTTGGTGAATTATACAGCAATTCAATTTTTAATTTTCTGAGGCACCACCGCACTGCTGTCCAGAGAAGCTGTATCGTGTTATAGTCCCATCCACAGTGGAGAGGGTGCCAGTGTCTCTATGTCTCACCAACACTCTGTTGCCTTTTGGATTTTTGTGTTGTTTTGCTTTTTAATAAGAGCCATCCTGGTGGGTATGAAAGGGTATCTCAATGTGATACATACTTTTTTGTGCTTCTGTTGCTGTATTTCAGTATTATATTATTGTTATATTCCATTATGGTGTAAGCACAAGATTCAGATGAAATCAGTTGAGCAGAGGGCCACTATGTGCCAGATACTGTGTGAGATACCCTTACAAAGATTTTCACATTCAGTGCATATAGAAAACCCTGCTATTTTACTTCTTGTGTAAAGAAATCAAACAAACTTCCAAAGTATGCTCAAGGAGACCTGAATAAAGGAATCTTGACAGATCTCTGCTCTGCTAGGTTTTATGATCTTCTTAAATAAATTACTTAACCTTCTAAATAAGAAAGGAGAGGAAAAGGAAGACAAAGAAATATGGGACAAACAGAAAAGAAACAGCGTGATGGCATATTTAAACCATAAGATACACATAAATATATAAAATATAAACAGACAAAAATGTAAGGACTAATTTAAAGGGCACCCTGGATCAGAAAAAAAACAAGCAAGCAAATAACAAACCAGCAAAAAATTCCCCAAAGAACCAAGAAACAACCATATGCTGATTATAAAAAACATATCATAAATATACAAATATAAGAGGTTTCAAATAGAAAGGTGGAAAACAAATATGTATACACATGAAGCAAAGAAGAATATGCTAATATCAGATATATTAATATATTTGCTTTAATTAAAGCAAGAAGCATTATTAGAAATAATGAAGGTTATTTCAAAATAAGAAAAGATCAGTTCACACAGAATTAATGTGCATTTCTTAATTGTATAGCCTTAATTTATAAAGCAAAAATTGATAGACCCAATAAAAGAAATTCTGTAAAAAAAAAAAAAAAAAAGAAATTCTGTAATACTAGTGAAAAAATACAACATATCTTTCTCCTAATAGAATAAGTGGGAAAAATATCAAGGATACAGAAAACAACTAACAGACTTGACCTAACATACAGACAACTCTATATCCAACAACTATTAAACATACATTCTTTCTAAACGATAAAAAGAATGTCTGACAAAATCATTCATATTCTGGGCTATAAAACAAGCTTAAAAAGTTTTAAAAATGAAATCAAATAAAAAACTTTTGCCCAGTGAAGGAAACCACCAACAAAACAAAAAGCTAACCTACTGAGTGGAGAAGGTATTGCAAATGATTTATCTGACAAGGAGTTATTATCCAAAATATATAAAGAACTTACACAACTCAGCACCAAAAAAACCCAATCTGGTTTAAAAATGGGGGGAGGACCTGAATAGACCTTTTCCAAAGAAGACATACAGATGTGAACAGACACATGAAGAGATGCTCAACATCACTAATCATCAGGGAAATGCAAATCAAAACCACAATGAGATGGCACCTTATACCTGTCAAACAGCTAGAATCAAAAACTGAGAAATAACAAGTATTGGCAAAGATATGGAGAAAAGGAAACTTGTGGGGAGGCTGCTTCTCCCTCTCCTCCTGGCTCATGCTCTCTGTCACATTTTATGTCTTTCTCTCTCTCAAATAAATAAATAAAATCTTACAAAAAGAGAGAGAGAAACTCTTGTGTATGGTTGTTAGGAATGAAATTGGTACAGACAGTGGGGAAAACTGTAGAGTTTCTTCAAAAAATTAAAAATAGAATAACCATAGGATCCAGTGATTCCACTACTGGCTATTAACCAAAGAAAACAAAAACACTGATTCACTAGTGTGTACCCCTTTGTGTACTGAAGCATTATTTACCATAGCCAAGATACAAAAGCAACCCAAGTGTCCATCAATAGATGAATGCACAGAGATAAGGTGTCTGTGCACACACACACACACACACACACACACACACACAAATATATATAATGGGTTGTTACTGAGCAGGAGAAAAGAATGAGATCTTGCCAGCTACAACAATATGGATGGACATAGCTGGTATTACACCAAGTGAAAGACAATTACACATGATTTCATTTATACGTGGAATCCAAAATCAAATGAATGGCGGGTGCCTGGGTGGCTCAGTTGGTAAAGCATCTGCCTTCAGCTCAGGTGATGATCCCAGGGTCCTGAGATCAAGCCCCTCATCAGGCTCCTTGCTCAGCAGAGAGCCTGCTCCTCCCTCTCCCTCTGCCTGCTACTCCCCCTGCTTGTGGAGGAGTGCTTGTGGAGGGGTGCTCACTCACTCTCTCTCTCTCTGTCAAATAAAGAAATAAAATCTTTGGGCACCTGGGTGGCTCAGTGGGTTAAGCCTCTGCCTTCGGCTCGGGTCATGATCTCAGGGTCCTGGGATCAAGTCCCGCATCGGGCTCTCTGCTTGGCGGGGAGCCTGCTTCTTCCTCTCTGCCTACTTGTGATCTCTCTCTGTCAAATAAATAAATAATCTTAAAAAAAAAAGAAATAAAATCTTTAAAAATAATTTAAAAATTGGGAGGGGTGTCGGGAGAGGGTGGTGGGGTTACATTATATGTTTATAAAAAATAAAAAAATTTAAAAATCTTCAAAAAATAATTAAAAAATTAAAAACAAATGAATAAACAAAAAGAAGAGATAGAGGCGCACCTGGGTGGCTCCATGGGTTAAAGCCTCTGCTTTCGGCTCAGGTCATGATCTCAGGGTCCTGGGATCAAGCCCCACATCAGGCTCTCTGCTCAGCGGGGAGCCTGCTTCCCTCCCCACACTCTCTCTGCCTGCCACTCTGCCTAATTGTGATCTCTGTATGTCAAATAAATAAATAAAATCTTGAATAAATAAAATCTTAAAAAAAAAAAAAGAAGAGATAGACCCATAAATACAGAGAACAAACTGATGGTTGCCAGTGAGGCGGGGGAGAGGATGAGGACAGGCAAAATGGGTAAAGCCGAGTGGGAGATAGAGGTTTGCAGTGATGGAGTAAATAAGTCATGGGGATAAAAGATACTGCATAGGGAATATAGTCAATAGTATTGCAATACTGTCATGTGGTGGAAGATGGTAGCTACTACACTTGTGGTAAGTATAATGTAACATGTCAACTTGTCCAGTCACTGTGATGTACACCTGAAACTAAGGTAACTTTGTGTGTCAATAATACTTCAATTATTGAAAAAATTAAAAATAAATAAGTAAGGGGGTGCCAGTTAGTTAAGCGACTGCCTTTGGCTCAGGATCAAGTCCTGCATTGGGCTCCCTGCTCAGGGGGATTCACTTTTCTCTCTCTGACCCTCCCTCCTCTTGTGCCGTCTGTCTCTCATTCTCTCTCATATAAATAAAATCCTTAAATAAGTAAATAAATAAGTAAAAGGGGGAAATGAACTCATGCAGATTTTTCTTCTGATCAAATGGAATTACAATAGGCTTCAATAATGAAAAGATAAGTGGATAATTTTCAACACTTAAAAGCTAAACAATACACTTCTGAAGAACTCATGAGTCAAATATAAAATCAAAATTAAATTATAAAATATTTTAGGATGAATTACAATGAAATAATAATATAATGTGAAGGATATATTTAAAGCTTAGAGAAAAAATTCATAGCCTTAGTTGAATATATTAGAAAAGAAAAAAAGCTTAAAAATTGATCCAAACTTCTACCTCAAGAAGCTGAAAAAAGAACAAATGAAACCAAGCAAAATAAAGAAGATAATAAAGATAAGGACAGAGATTAGTGAAATAAGAAACAAAGAACCAAGAATAGCCAAAACAATCATAACCTGGAAGACTTAAACAACCACATTTCAAGAATTAGTACAGAGCTACAGTGTGTCAATACAGAGTGTGAAAAGACAGGCAAATAGAACAATGCAACAGAAAAGTAGGTGTAGAAAAAAAAGACCCACACATATATGGACAATTGATTAATGACTAAGGTTTCATTGCAGAACTTTGGGGAAGGGATAGTCTTTTAAAGAAATGGAACCAAATTTGTTGCATACTCATATGGAAAAATAAGACTCCTACTTCATACCACACACAATAGTTAATTTCACATGAATTGTTGATCTAAATATGAAAAGGTAAAACAATAAATCTTTTAGATGGAACTATCAGGCAATTATTTCTACCATCTTGAGATAGGCAAATATGTTTTAAAGGGAGTAAATAACTAATCCAAACAGAAAAGACTGATAAGTTGGACAACATTAGGAGTTTGTACTTATCCAGACAGTTTTTTAAAAATGAAAAGGAAAGTCACAGGACAATTAATTTGCAATACATAGTAACAATGAGTTACATTCTGAATACATAAAGAACCAGCCAAAAAAAAGAAAAAAAAAAAAAAAGAAAAGGTCTTCAACCTCATTAGTCACTAGGAAAATGCAAATTAAAACCAGAATGAGATAAAAAAAAACATGTACTCGCCAATCTGGGTAAAATTAAAATAATTGTCAAGACCAAATGTTGGTGGAGGAGTTGATCAAGCAGAATTCTCACACATGCTCATGAGACTATATAACAGTAAAACTTGGGAATACCCTTTATCAGTATCTACTGAACTTGAAAATACTCACATTCTATAAAACAGTAAATGCACTCCTAACATATGCCCAAAAGAAAGTTTATATGTAGGTACCCAAAGACATGGGAAAGACTGTTTATAGCAACATATTCACAATAGCCAAAAAGCCCCAAATATCTGTAAGAGCTGGAATAAAGATATTTTGGTATTTTAATAAAGAGAAAACACACTTGACAACAATAAAAATAAAAGAACTCCTATTGTATATAATCATATGGGTATCTCTCACAAGCCTAATGTTAACTAAAAAAAGCTAGACCAAAAAATTAATATCATACCTCTCAATTTATATAAAATACAAAATCAGGTAAAACAAGTATATAGTGTTGAAGTCAGAGTAATGATTATCTTTGGTGAAGGGTTAGTGACTGGGGTGGTAGATAACAAGGTTTTGGAGGCGCTGGTGATGTTTTATTTGTCATGAAAATTTATTGGGCTATAAAGTTATAATCTGCACTATGAACATATGCAAATACTTCAATAAAAATGTACTACAAAATGACTGACAGTGGCCATGTAAGGAATCAAGAAATACATCATTCCAGTGTGAAGTAATGTGAAATGAGACATAATTTCGAGTAATTGGTGGGGTGGTCTATTTCAACTTGGCATTAGGAACATGTGTATTGGAATGGCCCAGGCGTTGTTACTGGCATAGTATAGAAATTCATAACTAAATATTCATAGTTTTAAGAAGCTGAAATGTTGAGTGATTTTCAACTGTTTAAGTCCAACTGCAGACAATTATCATTTTAAAAAAGATTGCAGGGACACCTGGGTGGCTCAGTTGGTTAAGCGGCTGCCTTCGGCTCAGGTCATGATCCCAGCGTCCTGGGATCGAGTCCCACATCGGGCTCCTTGCTCGGCAGGGAGCCTGCTTCTCCCTCTGCCTCTGCCTGCCACTCTGTCTGCCCGTGCTTGCTCTCTCTCTCTCTCTCTCTGTGTCAAATAAATAAATAAAATCTTTAAAAATAAAAAATAAAAATAAATAAGAAAGATTGCAAAAGTTGAAAAGTCTGACAATGTGTAAGACAAAGAATGTGAGGTAAAAGGGTTGGAGGAACAATAACGTCATCTTACAAAGTGGGGAGTTAAGAGATGAAGGTTCAAGTATGTCTTTTGAAGATGCACAGGCAGCTAGTGAACAAACTAGAAACAGTGGTTTAACCACAGGAGAAGGAAGAGAAAGAGGCAGTAGGGACTGATTTCAGTGGGCCAAGACCTATATGTCATAGCAGAAAAATGCATAATATCAAAATGTGATAAATCAAGAGGTCACCATACAAGCATATTATTTAGAGATAGAGTCAACATCCAAAAATAACCTAAAAGTAATTCCTCTACAGTTGTTGCCTTCTAGATGTTGGCATAGGATGGGAGGAGAACAGGGGCTGTTGCTTTTCATTATAAAATAACAGTACAGATATAAAACTGTTAAAGCCAACTTGCAAAAGAATAAAAAGTGGAAGGAATCACTTTACCCCAAATCAAGGCTTACTGGATAGCTACATTAACCAAGACAGTGTGGTATTTGTAGAGGGCCGTGCATATAGCTAATGAAACTGAATACAGAACCCACAAACAGTCCACACAAATATGTCCAACTGACTTTTGGAAAGGGTGTAAAAGCAATTCATCAGGAAGAACAGTTTTCTCAAGAGATAATACTAGAACAATTGGAGTCCGCAGGCAAAATGAGCAAATAAATAGATTAACTTTGACCTAAACCTTACACTTCATATAAAAATTAACTCAAAATAGATCCCAGGCCTAAATGTAAACCATAAAACATAAAAGTTTTGGCAAAGAAAACTGAGAAAAGTCTTTGAAATCTAAGGAGGGGCAAAGAATTCTTAGTCTTGACACCAAAAGCATGATCTATAAAAGAAAAAAATCATTTGAGGACGTTATCAAAATTTTAAAAATTTTGTTCTACACAAGAACTCATTAACAGATCAAAAATACAAAATACAAACTTGGAGAAAATATTTGTAAACCTCATATCTAGCAAAGGACAATTAACTGGAATGTGCAAAGAACTCTCAAAACTCAATGGTAAAGAAAGAAAAAAACAACTAAATCCAGTTAGAAGATCGGCAAAAGACACGGACAGACATTGCACAGAAGAAAAATACAGATGGCAAATAAGCACATGCAACATCATCAGACATCAGAAAAATGCAAATGAAAACCCCAGTAAGCTATCACTATGCTCCTGTCAGAAAGGTGAAGCTACAAAATAGTGACAGCCCTAAACCTGGTGCAGAACACATCACCACCCAAAATACACAGCAGAGTGTGGTTGTTGAATGTGAGCTCTAAAACAGACTTCCTGAAGTCCAATATCAACTCTGTTCAGTTATGACTCAGTGTGACTCAGTTTACTCATATCTGTGTGCCTCAGTTTACTCATAATACATGGATCCCAGAAGGTTCTCATGAAGACCAGAGAGGGTAATGTATCTAAAAATCATAGAAAACTGCCTGGGATTCAGCCAGTCTTAGTGAGTTGTGTAACTGCCTAATCTGAGGGCATTTATCATATATGATAACAGAAGGTATCATTTTTCTCTTTTTTCTTATCATTTCCTGTGTTTTGAAGCTTCCACTCTCTGAGCTCATCTCACAGTGTCCAAGGGCAATTGCCGCCTCTCCATCTCTGATTGCTAAAGCCATCTATGTGAAAGCAGGCCAAAGCAGCACAGAATCCTGTAGGCAGCTGCTTACCCATCCAGGTACACACAGTCCTACTTGGGGCGAGAGACGGGTTCATCAGTACATCCCACTAGAACCTGTCCCCCCTTTCCTGGCTCTCATTTCCAACGTATCTTTGTTTTAGTCCAGTGCAAATCAGAGGTAATCCTGTAGTTTCTTCACCCTCTCGGCACCAAGCAATCTGTCTAGTCTTTGATGGAGTATAAATTCAACACTCATTGAAGCTCTTGTCATCATTCCCTAGCCCTGCTGACCATTTTCTTCCGTATTTTGTACCCCCCTTGATTGATGAAGACTGACAGATGGTAATGGCCTAGACAGAAGTTGTCGGCTCTAAATCCCCTACCGACAGACCTGCTCCACTTGTCACAGGTGCGGGAGTGGGTGCTAGAGCCTACAGAATGAAAGCCCAGAGAATTCCACTCTATGGCAGCATGACCTTTACTGGCAAGAATACATGATTCATGGAAAAAAAAATATATATATATATGTATATATATAGAATATATATATCCTATAGAATATATATTCTATATAATAAAATATATATTATTATTAATATATTAATATTATATTATTATATTAATAAATATAATAATTATATTATTATATTATAATAATATATATTATTATATTATAAATATATTAATAATAATATATATTATATATTATATATATATTTTTTAATTTATGGGCATGAGCTATAGGAGACTCACTATCTTCTAATGAACCATAATATGGTCACTCCTAGGAAAAATAGTATGTTGGTGGTATAGGCACATTTCTCTTTAATAAGGACAAGCACGGACTTGGCAGCCATCACTGTTGGCATTATCACACATAACATGCAGCCATGGAAACACCAAAAAAAAAACCACACAGAGGGAACATCAGAATAAAGTCCGTTGTGTGGCCCCTGTTAATGTTGCGAAAAGAGATTTTGTCATATGCAATGGTTGACCTCTCTGTCAGTGACTTCAGAAATTTAGGCATGTGAGTTTATCGTTTCTACTTTCCCTTCATTAAATCCCCTTAGGAACCCACCATTCACACACTTAACTGTTTGGAGCCTCCTTTTTTTGATAATATTAACAAATGTCATCTTTGGAGATGACCAGTATGTTTAGGGCTTGCTGTGCGCGGGGTTCTATCACTTTTTCAACCTGATTTCTTAAGTCAAACCCCGCCTGTAAGAGTTCTGTGTTTCAGAATTTTGCTCAAAGAGCCATCTCCATCTTCTTTACACTCCCCAGAATGTATCCGGCTGGTGTGTGCTCAGTCCTCACCCTCTCTAGTCAAGCATCCCTCCATCCCCTGATCAGTTTAGTTCACACCGACTGAACCTCCTTTCTTTTTGTGTAAGGTCAGGCACCAGAAACATACATCGGACAAGAGCACAGAATGATTAGACACATCATACTCCAAACCAGATTTTCAATCTTTCTTTCTGGAACTCTTCCTAAAGTCTTTCAGCTCTGCAGAGACATGGAAGAGTGGGGAACTACCTACAGAACACTGTTTGGGAAACAGTCAGCTATCACTTCAAGATATGAGCTTTGTGTTCTTAACTTTAGATACAATGACCAGTATAGATACAATGAAACAAGATACAATGGAACGGTTTTCTGCAAACCTATTACCTTTCCCCATGAAAGCACATTTACTATGTCTTACCAGGTCTTTTTGAAACCATCCTTATTACTGTGGCAACTCATTCTCTGGAGGAGATTAGCATCATCTCCAGATACAAAGACTGGAACTTTCTTCTTTTTAAAAAAGATCACTTAAACATACCCTTATTTATTTTTCTCCCTCTATCTTTTAATTATTTTCTTTTATTTTGAAGTTAGTTTTCTATCCAGTTCTTTCTACCAAATTTCCTACCCAAGTTCTATGGTCATCTTTTTTTTTAAAAGTATGAAAACTAATCAAAAGCTATTTTTGAAGCCTAAGTATCAAGAAAGATTGGCTCTATATGGCACTTATATATAATCCCTTTGTATTACAGAGCCACTAAGATAATGGATAAAAAAATTCATAGTAAGGCATGATCTTTCTGGTATATTGTTAGTTAAAAAAGCAGGTTATAAAACTTTATGTGTAGTATCATTCTACTAAAAAAAAAAATAAAGCGTGTGCCTAAGAAAATGCTGGAAAAACATCCATCAAATAACAGTAGTTATTTCTGAGTGGGAAATATGGCCAATATCCATCCATAAATCAAATAAATAGAGGTTGAAATCAGTACTGTTTTAAATGTGTATTTTAAAATATGCATCTTAAATAAAAATATATAACTAATCAGATTTTAAAGTTCATCTAGCCTTATTCTTACAAAGCTCTTAATGTTATAAGCTATGATAGCATTATTGTTATGTGTTGGTATATTATCCTCATCTCTGGGGGACTAAAATAAATAGGTAGATTCTAGTTTTATGTGCAAAATAGTTTTTTATGCATAAAATAAACTTATTTACAAAGAAAACTTATTATATTGAAATACTAAAATTATATCAGTATCAGGTCTATTAACTATGGTAATTTCAAACTACTGATGAATGTACTATGTTTAGGTATCTCTAACACCTGTGAAGTGATAAGAAAATATCTGAATTTCACTGGTGACAAAGTCATATATGATATTGCTAACACTACTGTAGTTTGTTGTCTACATTCATAATTGAATAAACTGATACACTTCAGTTAGGGGTTACTGAATATGAAGATGTATATATTTTTCCTATCCAACTTCAAAGACCTTATGAATTTAATCTTCGAACACTTTGGGAATCTATGGATTCCAGAACACCTAAATTATAGGAAGACCAAAACATTCTCATAAAGAGAAAGCAAAAAAATAAAATACTTATAAAAATCACCTTAATAAGAAAGATTCTTTAATGTGTTCTATATATTCACAAATTTCTAATGCCAAAGGTTTACAAAATCCAGTAGTGAATAAAAGCTACATATTGAAAGATGACTAAAGTGTAAAATCATACCAAATTAATATGTCTAAATTATATAAATAAAAAGTTCAAGATTTACCCATTCAAAACTCAACTACTATATGAAGATATTTAAAGTAAGAAAAATATAATAAAGTTTAGATAATTTAAGCTTAAGGGGGAAAAAAAGGAGAAAATCAGTAGGTTTTTCAATACATGTATTCTTGAGAATAGTCCTTCAGGCATTATAAGGTTTTTATGAATCAAGATATATAAAGATGCATTTAAGAGGCCTTTTGGCAAGAAAGCATATCAAGTCAGTTCAGAACCTTATAGAGTAATGAGTTGAAATGTCAGTATTAGAGGTGCTGATCGTAAATACTGAATTCAGAAAAGAAATATCTGGAAAATCAGAGTAGAATTAGGGTTATGGCACTGCTTTAGTGGGTCATTCTTATCATTTGAGTCATGTACCCGGATATACACTGATCTCTTAGCTACAAGGAGCTACTCTAGAGGGTCTCCATACCTGAAATGGCATTTTGAAGCTTTCTTTAAAGACAAGAATGTCTGATCCCCTTTCCCTTTCTACTGACCTGCATATCTATAAATAGAGTATAAAATCTCTTAGGACACAGAAACTAAATGTTAATGAATGTTCACGGTGGTTATCTTAGGCCCAAGAGATGGATTTCTTATTTTTGATTGTAGTTTCTAAAGTTTATTCAATGAACATATACTTCTTTTATAGTTATTAAAATTATTTAATAATTTTAGATGAAAGATGACATCTACTTGGTAATAGTTCTATTTTTCCTTCATGACAAAATCCTCAATTTTAATGCTGCTTAAAGATTGCTCAGATAACATGCAGCTTTTTCTTGGCTAATCAGGCTAAACGGCATTTTGAGAACAGAAAGCATTATTTTAGTATGGAGAAGATTATTCACTTTGGAATCTAGTGCAACATTAGCTTGGACGTAAAGAATAAATGTATTAGGAGTGCCTGGGTGGCTCAGTGGGTTAAAGCCTCTGCCTTCAGCTCAGGTCATGATCCCAGGATCCTGGGATCGAGCCCCGCATCGGGGGTCTCTGCTCAGCGGGGAGCCTGTTTCCTCCTCTCTTTCTACCTGCTTCTCTGCCTACTTGTGATCTCCATCTGTCAAATAAATAAATAAATAAAATCTTAAATTAAAAAAAAGAATAAACGTATTAAGCTGTCACAGCAAATTCGTGAATTCAACACCCAGGAAATAGTCCATGCTATTTGGCAATTCTACCTAGGTTACAGGGATTGCATGAATATCAAGCTATTCCCCCCCCCCCCCCGAGACTTTTTAAGTCTTGCATTTATTATGCTGATATTGACATGAAACTTCTGAAAAGAAATTATGCAGACACAGTGTATTTACCGGTCACCAATGAAATTATACGAGGTAAACGGTGAATATCTGAACTCCTGGGGGATTCTGGATTTCAGCATCTTGGTAGTCCTTTCAAGATTCTATATTATATCTAGGAAACACAGTCTATTTCCTAGATTATATTATTTCCTAGATTATATTCTCTACTGCTGCAAACTCATTAAGTCAAATGGTCTCATTCAATGTCCGGAAGTTCAGCAAAATTTTAACATAATTCTCACTTTACAGATGAAAAAAACATAACAGCTAACAAGAACTTGGGAGAAATGCTCACCTATTCTTTCGACTCAGACATATACATTGAATGCCAAGCAAATTATTAAGTATTAGAAAAAGACACAGTCTTTGCCCTTTCAAAGCTTGCAATCAGATGCCGTAAATAGTAAGAGAACAGAATTCAGTCAGCCTGATTTGAGTCTGAATATTGGCTCCACCTCATATTTCTCTCTGAACTTTCCTTAGCTTTGATTTCTTCATTTATAAACACAGGACAGTGATAACCCTATGCGAAGTTGCTATGAAAAACGATCTGAAGTACTAAGTGAAGGCTTCAGTACAATAATGGTGCTTAAGAAAAGTCAGATTCCTGGCACAAAGTAGATACTTAAAAAAAGCATACTCACTGGTGCTATTTTTGTGGTTGTTGGTATTTTTAATAATCTTTAAAAAGTATCATGCTGGGGCACCTGGGTGGCTCAGTGGTTAAGCCTCTGCCTTCGGCTCAGGTCATGATCCCAGGGTCCTGGGATCGAGCCCTGCATCAGGCTCTCTTCTCAACGGGGATCCTGCTTCCTCTCACTCTCTCTCTCTCTCTGCCTACTTCTCTGCCTACTTGTGATCTCTCTCTCTCTCTCTCTCTGTCAAATAAATAAATAAAATCTTAAGGAAAAAAAAAGCATCATGCTAATTTATCTTCAAGGAGGGCCCTGGCATTTCCAATGTGTGGAATCATGGGAGATTTACACTCTCTCTTTTCACATGTAAAAACCTGAACTTGAGGGTCAAGGTTGGGGACACTGTGTTAATCCCACCCTCAATGTGTTTAGCCAGTTTCTTTCATAAAATCTATTTCATGAACTCAATTGGAAAACCACTGAAATTTGACACTTGCTACTTAGATACTAGATGGAAGATACTTGGACCCACCTTTGATGTATTTACTAATATCAGGGTTTTAAGACATAGACATCAGGTTACAAATCCACCATTAACTTCAACATATTACTGAAATACAATCTAAATATTGCAGAAGTGAACAAGCTAATATGACAGAAGAGGAGGAAAATATTTAAAAGTGAGGAAGAGAAGAGAGTTACTCTAAATCTACATAAATAAAAATACTATTTTATTAACAAGGGATGATATAAAAGTGTGCATAATGAAAAGATCTGGACCCATAGATTGCAAAAGTGATCTTCCGTGTCCAATTAACCTAGAATCTGAAAACGTAAGCATTTCTTTCTTTCTACCACACCACTGTGTGGGCATGTGTGTGCTCATATGCTTTAAATTTGTTTTGTAGCAGTTTTTCTGTGATAATTTCTACTCTAAGCTCCAGCCTCTGCCAGTGGATTTTGAAGTAATGAAGTATTTTATTTTCTTATGAGAAAAGGCATGCTAGATTGCTCAGCCATCAATTCTGTATTATAAAATTCCATCAAGGACAAACGTACATCTAACTTTTTTTTTGACCTGACAAAAGACTTAATTGTGTAGGTTTCCGAAAATATTTGTTGATTAGAGGAAAACAATTTCGTGAGCGTTAGAACCATGTCCACAGCTATTTGTACCACAAAGGTTCTCAGCATATGGTCATTAACTAACGGTGTTTCCAGAATATTTAAGGTAGCAACCATCCTCCCTCTCAGAAACGTTTTGCAAATTTGGATTAAACGTAACCCTTCTGAATTATACTCTATTATTTCCTGGACTCCATCTCTCTATCTATCCACCGTAGTCTCTTGCACCTTCATCAAAACTCCTCCTTCACCTTCATTTAGTGCCAACTGATCATAAACCGAGAGTTCAACAATCAGGTCTATTTCCCTCGGAGGCTTTGAGCTCCCACGTGCTACTCAGTGCTGAGTCATCTCCCCATCTCAAGCAAGTTGGCGCTTCCAGTCTCTGAAGTAAGAGGGAATGCAGGGGCTGAAGGAAAGGGGCCCCAGGCTGTCATACAGACAAACAGCCAGAGTGAGTTGTTCTAAGAATCAGGCTGTACCGGGAGCAAGGTCCCTGGGACACGGCTGACTCTAGTATCTTCAAAGCAGTCACTCTAGAGTTGACCTTCCTCCTCCTTCCTCATGGCGGTCATGCTCCAGCTCTGCTTGGAACAGTAGGGATCCCGTCAGCACTCTGTCTGGCCAGTAAGTCTGAGTCACTGGCAAATTGAGAGAAGGTTTGGTGAGGGCTTCGTGTTTATAGAGATCATTTATCAAATGAAGGTATTTCACTAACATGAGCTTATTCACAAGATGAGGCAAGCCTCACTGTTCTATTCCATTGACTGAAACACAGAAAAGGAAGATGAATATATCATTCTACATATTTAGATGATTTTATACTGGGTCATCTGTGTATCGGATTCACAAGTTGGGTCTCAGAGAGACAAGGATAAGTGGTATACAAGGGCGGGGTATGCAAAGGTTTGCTTTAGTTGGTTTTCAGTGGAAAGAGCTGACTGTGCATCTATTCCCAACTCTGCACTCAGTGATGTAACTTCACAGCTTGAAACTGGCTGCGATGGAGTCTTGATACCATGGAAATTATTGCTACAAATCAGGGCATTTCTATATTTCTGTTTTCAGAGAGCTCTCCTGTTGTTAAATATACATCAGCACACGACTCAGTGTGTTTCTGTAGGTGTGTGCATGCACACACATTCTGGAAATTTAATTCTGGAAAATTAATCAAAATAACTTTAAAGACTGCTCTAGTTCACCCACGTATTGAGAAAGGATCAGCTATATGTTTTAATAGCTATAAACCTCAACTCTACTTCCTACTTCCTATTTCCTTTTGCTTATTCATTTTTTTATAGTGGGAAGTTGTTAACAGCAGACTAATCTCAACCTATTGAGAATTCCAGCCCAATTCTTTCCCTTAGTAGGCCAACCCTTCCTTTGAACTTAACTAGAGTTATTCCTAAGCTTTTCCTTTTAAGCTCATTTGTTTCTCTTGATTAGTAGAAACTTGGTTAACAACCACTCAGCTAACTGCAACCTTCAAATAACGGACAATTCATAGAATGTCGAGGGATCAGGAAGAAAAAGGTCAAACCTTTGTTTGCAAACTTTGCAATCTAACAACAAAAACAGTAACAACAGCCAGCCAGAAACTACTCTAAGACACTCAGTATATTTCAAGAACAGGCGCTAGAAGACACAAATTTGCCAATTCCTATATTCTATAAAAATATAATATAAATATTTACTCTTCGGGCATTGAGGTGGCTCAGCCTTCAGTCCAAATCATGATCCCAGGGTCCTGGGATTGAGTTCCGCATTGGGCTCCCTGCTCAGCGGGGAGTCCTCTTCTCCCTCTGCCTCTGCCCCTACCCCCACTGCATGTGTGCATGTGTGCTCTCTCTCTCTCTCTCATGCTCTCATTCTCTCAATAAATAAAATCTTTTAAAAATTTACTCCTTTATCAAATTTTATGAAGGTCCATTCTAGTTAGGATCTCTTCAAGAAAAAACTCACAGCCTCTACCCTTGAAGAACTCAACATCTACTGGAGGTCAGATCATTATTATATTGCAAATTATACTGCAATATTTTTTACACAGAGATAAGGAGAAGATGTCTTATAAGTGATCTATTTTAATTAGATTTATTCTCTCCCATGTTAAAACTCAACTTGGTGATCAAATATGAGCTTTTAAGTGATTTGGAGATTTTGTTTTTCAGTGTTATTTTTTAAAGATTTTATTTTATTTATTTATTTGACAGAGAGAGATCACAAGCAGGCAGAGAGGCAGGCAGAGAGAGAGAGAGGAGGAAGCAGGCTCCCCGCCAAGCAGAGAGCCCGATGCGGGACTCAATCCCAGGACCCTGAGATCACGACCTGAGCCGAAGGCAGAGGCTTAACCCACTGAGCCACCCAGGTGCCCCTGTTTTTCAGTTTTAATAAGAGACAAAACCAACCTTAACCATGTGGTCTGGGAGGGGTGGGTTTCAGACTGGATTTTTAGTCCCCAACTTCTAAGCAGTTAAGGGGTTCCCCCCTTTGCCACATACTTTCACAAAAATGGACATTAATGTATTAACCCTTGGTTGGCCAGAGGAATCAGCTCAAAATAGTGCCTTATTCCCTAACCAAACCAGCAACCTGAAGAGTAGCTATAATTGCTTCTTATCCAGATGACAGAAAGCAATTCCAGTGACTGCTTTACTTAATTAGGATGCATGAAGCATGGACCTCTAGGTCACATCTCTGTAAATTATGCCTCTTCAATTTTCTTGAAAAAGCACTTATGTCTCAGGCACCTTGACACAGTTTTCAGGAAGACCATAGAAATTCAGGGCAACCACATTTCACTTATTTGTGGTTATATTACCTGCACTGTCTTCTGGTTTTTCTACAGAGCCCAGTTCACTTAATTATTTATCTCCACTTGCTGGGTATTAACTAGAAAATTATCAGTGAAATGCCTTCATTACGCATTTGTTGGCACAATATGTTTGGAGGAGTAGGCGAATCCATGAGGGGACTCCCTCAGGTTACCTTGCCTGAGGAGAGCTCCTCGAAACAGAAGTTTTTGGCCCCTTGCCCAGATTAAGTGTTGTTTTGAAAGAAGGCTAAATTTGCATTAGTCTGAAGCAAAGCAGCTGCCTACCTCTATGAAGTGACTTTTGGCGACAGGGGGACCTGGACAACTCCTTTGCACCACGGATATGTCACTAGGGGGTTCATGGTCGTTAAAGACCAAAGATACTTAAATATGCATAAAAATACGTTCCAAAGACAAACACCAATTGGCCATTTTTAAATTATGCAACATTTAGGACAACCCACTCCAATGTGACTACAAGTATTTAAGGCAAGAAGCTATGATGGAGATACCAAGGAATATTGGACCCAGTTGCTATACTCAAATAGTCCATGACCAGTAACAGCAGCAACAGGAGAGGCATCAGTAATAACACAAAACTTTAAAAAGCACCCCATGTGACAAGGTATACTCGATTATGTATAACTCTACATTTACTTCCTTTTCTCTTACGGTACTGAGAGTTAACTGTACCTTGATCATACCGCCTTGATCAATTCTTATGATTATTTCCAACTTATGATAGTGAGAAGACTTTCAACACTTGGATACTTAGGCATTCAAGGCTAGACTAATTTAACCAATTAGCAATTAGGAGTCACTGGCTCAACTTCAGAATAAGTCTTGGTATCCTGGGACATAGCATGTTTAAAGTCTGAATATATAATACAAATCCAGTGTTGTGACTGGATTTTTAATTTTGCTGGGTGGGATCCAGGAGTTTCCTCGAGGTCAGTGGGGCTTTGTGTGTTCACGAACATTTGTACATGTACACATGTGTGCAGGTGGCGTGTGGCTTCAGACGGGACAAGCTTATACACCCATGTGTGTGCGCATGCGTACCCATGCCCTGAGCACAGCTCTTCCAGTGTGGAGTTACAAGACCGTCCTTCTTGTTTACTCAAACCTTCCCACTGTAGCTGACTGTGTGCTGTGTGGTTCACTTCATTTCTCAGCTAACCACCTGCAGAACTTTGGTACGACGTGGCCGGGTACGACGTGGCCGGCTCCCGCAGAAACCTCTCAGTAAAACTTATCACATCAGATCTAACCAGTAATGTACAAGAGCCCATTAGTTGTATAATACAAGCCAACCTGCTGCTCTCCCCTCCTGCCCACTCACTGTTCCACTGAGCATGATGGCACAAGAGAATCCTAATCAAAAGGCACCTGATAATAACATCAGTGCTTCTAGAAAATGGCATTTATGCATCCAAATAAATGGTCCAGCCTATCATTCCTGCAGCTAAAGCTCTTACATGCTTTTTTTTTTTTTTTTTTCAGTCTTCTTCAGTCAAAATACAGTAGGGCTTACTGATTACAAGGGAATAGAGGTCTAAGAATTGATTTCAATGACCCGACTCAATTTTCAACAGTCTTAGCTTAGTAAGATAAGAGCTGGAGTGACAGAGTATGAAGTGGTTCCAAACAGATTTGCATTGTTCAGGGCCATGGGTCACCTCATTCTTTGGGGAGCTGGAAGAGAAGTGCATCTTAGTGTACATTAGGACTTGAGAACACTTATCTGCAAACAATTGTAGTTCTGGAGAATGATGGAGTTTAAAGAAATCTGAGATGCCTCTTGTCTTCAAGTTCAGATTCCAATTTTATGGATACAAAATTAGAAGTTCAGAGAGGGGAGATAATTTATTCATTGTTATAAAGCAAGCAAATACAGGGGCACCTGAACTCATTTCTACTAGCCTTCACTCCAGTAATTTTTTATATTACATTATGTTTATCATATACCTGCCGCCAAGATTCTCTTCCCCTCTCCACCTTCCTTTCTCCCTTTCTCCTTCCCTCCCTTCTTATCTCTCCGATAACTCTCCCTCCCCTCTCTCTCTCTTCTTTCTCTTTCATCTCCCGATGATCCATCTATTTAACAATTATTTGCTGAGTACGTATTATGTGCCAGGCATAGTGTTAGGTACTAGGGATTCAGTGGGTCCCTGAACGGGCACACAGACATGTCAGGAGAAGCCTTCTGAGGAAGTCCTATTTACAGTGAGACCTGAAGAAAGCCTGTTGTGGGATGGGGGAAGGTAACATTCTGGGCAGAGGAAATCATTTGTGCTAATGTCCCACAGCAGAAAGCTGCTCAAAGAGACCATTAGGGGGATCTCAGCAGAACTGACACACCTGGCAAATGCAAAAGATTGTTTTTTGACTCGGCTTCAAGGTCACGGCCCCAGTCCCTAGGCCAAAATTCCCTCTAGAATATTTTCATTCCCATATACTCTTTAAACCTTGACCTAATCAATCAGAAAAAAAGACACTGGCACTATAACCATGCACGGTGGTCTTTTTTTTTTAACCTGCACATCCCTGCACCCTTGGGCAAGCCCATGTGGTCAGTATACCATACGAATTATCGATTCTGACATCGGAGAAATCAGAGAATCGAATTCTCACTCCGAATGTCCAGAAGCTTTGGTCTTGAGCAAATCTTTCTATGGCTAAGCTTCAGCTTTCTCATGTACAGAATTAAAACTCAAAACTATCATCCGGAAGGTAGGAAACCAGCAGGTTAGGCATGTAAAGAGCCCAGCACGGTGCGAGACATATTAAGGACTCAACAAACACCCAAAACATTCAGTGAGTGGGTCAAAAGGTATATAATAATTTTAAAGTAAATGTTTTAAATCATACTACCAGTAGAAGCTCTTTAATGATACCAGTGGGTTTACAGAAATGCAAATCTATAACTTCTGACTAGATACTGCCAGGACGATAGAAGGTTCTGTTTCAAGAGAACACATTGGGACTAGAAATGCCAGATGTGGACACAGAAGGAGGAAACACGGATGAGCCTTTTGGGCCATAAGCTCGGTGAAGTCCGCTCAGCACTGTTCTCACCAACACAGACACACACACCAAAAAGGACCCCAGCTCTCAGCATGTACGAGTAAGACTCATCAACACTGGAAATGGAATGAAAAGCCACTAAACTCCATCTCAGTTTTGTCTTCTGTAAATGGAGACGTTACTTCACAGTGTGGCTTCGGACTGAATGAGAATATATAGAACATATCGGTGTATCTTGTACCCGGAGCATCGTATGTGGTAAGCAGATGCTATACTTTTTTATTCTGGGTTTATGTTTCAAAGTGCAGTGTTTGAAATGCGAATACTTGATCATTTGATTTTAATGGTAATAGCACAAAAGTGGCCAAGCGCTTTCTTTCTCCAATCCAACTCGTGGAGTTTATGAGAACTCATTTTTTTTCCCTTTCGCTTTCAAGGAAGGGGGAAAGAGAGCAGGAGCCCCCGTGGAGGGAGGAGAAAGCGTGTGCCTGTTTCTCACAAGGCTTTCAAGGCCTCTCCATCTACTTTCAGTGATACACAAACAAGTTTACTGCTTGAGTAAAGAAAGCAAAAGACAACATCCTTCACGTCTTTCAGTAGAAGCACATCCTGGTGGCCAGAGCTGGAGTTCTTCCTAAAAAATAGTTTATCCCAAAGCTCACCCTAGTTGTCAGTTTATTTGAAAGATGAACTTTGGTGAACCAAGCTTTCTCTCTAACAGAAGCTTTCAAGGTGTAGCTGCTCATCCGCCTGGGGCTGCTTCCCATCCCTCCTCGGCAGGGCCAGCCCCTGGGCATTATCAGTCACCGCTGGGGCTTGAGAGGTTTTTCGAAGCTTTCTATAATAAACATTCTGATTTCGGGGTGGCATTTTGTAAACTGGAGTCATTCGCAAAAAGTAGCATCTCTCTGAATACAGGCTTTAAAAGTGGCTCTTGATGTGGAATTTTAGAAGTCACCATTTGGCACCCATCATGGTAATAACTGATCCAGAAAGATTCACCAAAGGATGCTAAAGCTAGTGTCAGTTTTTAGTAACAAGGTATTTTTACATAGTTGCAAAGCAGAGCAGAGGACAGGAGAAGCCTAGTAGGTACCACTTTAACCCAGAGATGAAAATTTGAAGACATCAGGTGCCTCTCGGTGTGACGCACTGGGACGAATACAATGATGCTTCTGTGGCAAAAACAGGGGACCTGAATGCCACCCTGCAGCGATAGCAGACAGACTCAAATATTGAGAGAGTCGCCAAAATCACTGGCCTGGACTCTTCAAAAAACTGTCAAGTCATGAAAGACAAGGGAAGGAGAGAAGGAGACATCTGGCAAAATTTGAATAAAGTATGTGATTTAGGTAATAGGTATTTATTCTAACTTCCTGAATTAGGTCACTGCACTCCTGTGACTGTGTGCACATGCGTGCACCCACATAAATGAATCTCCACATTTTCCATGGGGGTAGCCATTATTGTTCCAATTTTAGAGTTCAGGAAACAGGATCGAAAGACAGGTTTTAGTTGTCTGGTTTTGTCCTTTCCCTACTTATTTCCTAAAGAATACTGAGGAGTTTATCTGAGAAAAAAAGCGGGGTGGGGAGTGGGGGAGAGTTAGATGAGCAAATACACTGAGGACAGACTGCATTAAATGAAATTAAGTTAGCTTCCAGCATGCTCTTTTATGTTACTCTTCTTCGATGTGCGTGCAACTATGCAGCATACCCTACGTCGTGTGCACCATGCAACAGCTACTTTCAAAAAATTGTTGTTATTTTATGTAATTTTGTCTTGACACTCAAATAGGTAATATTTGCTTGAAGAATGGGATGTGCCTTACACTTCAGTCTCCTTCAGGTGTTAAGCCCCTAGTAGGTATTCAATAAATAAAGCATGATCACTGGTTTAGTGATCAGCTTCTGCCTCTTATATGGTCTCCTTTCTTCTCACAGTATTCCTTAGTTCTCCCTGAATTTTCATTCCTTCAATTTCCTATATCCACGCTAATATTTACATGTCAACTAACTGACCTTCCAATGTCCTGACGCTGACTTGTAATCATTAATAGAAACTCCAGCCTTCTGACGGCCTTTGATTACATTTGTGTAACTCTGCATCCTCCTCTTACCCAGGTAAGGGTCAATTTTGCAAAGAGCAGAGTCCTTAAAGGGTTTTTGAATGAGAGAGGAAAAATCAAATTTAAATAAGCATCACACACCTGCAGTTGGGAAAAATTAAAGGGCCATAAGAAGTACATCGGGAAGCACCACGCACGGTGTGTTAAATTATAGGTAATAAAATCATGGTGTCATAAAGAAAACCACTACATAGACTTTGAAATGACTTTTCCAAACTGCAAGAGTTGCATTAATTTGTATTGCCTAGGGTTACACGTGAGCATGACTGCATCTGATAGAAAGCAGACACTGTCTGCCAACTTCTTGTAGTTTTATGAGACAGAAATTTTGATATATTTGCAAAACAGATCTTGAGCTTTAGCACATAAACGTAAGAGGGCACGCATTGCTGCATTTTTCAGACTAAACTGATGTCTGATACAGTCCTCCGATCCTTTCAGAGCTAAACACTCTGCAGAGAGCTTCAAACCTTACTAGATCCCAACTTTCATATGGGGTGATTGTCACACAGCTGATATATTTTGGGTACAAGATGGAATGTGGGGGGCAGTTTCTGGGGAGAAGACATGAAGGAGTTCTGAAGAGGTTAGTGACTGTATTGAAGGCTACTTTTATGAAGTCTTAGCTACCAGAGCAGGGAGAAAGAAATGGCTATTGGCTGTCTTTCATGCAGAGATAGCTCTTGGGTACCTCATGCATGTAAGTGGCGGTGCTGGGTGCTATGGGAGGGAGGATTAGTCCCCAGAAGTATAGCCTTTTCCCATCTTCTTTTCATAAGCAACTATTTTGATCTTGCTTCCATTTGCTGCCTAGACATCTGGACTATCATCTATTCCCTATTCTCTTACACCTGTTACAATCTTCCATCACTCTGTTACTGTGGTTCTCAAAGTACGGTCCCTTGGAGTAGCAACATCAGCATCAGCTGGAAATCTGTTAGCAGTGGAAATTGTCTGGCCTCGTTGCAGATCCACAAAATCAGGATATTTGGTGGCAGGAAGTTAGGGTGGAGAACTGAGCAACAGTCTGTGTTGTAACAAGCCCTCCAGTGGGTTCCAATGCATACTACCATCAGAACCACTGCCCTCATGGAAACGTCAAGTTCAGTAATGACCTCTGGTTCACCAAATCTAGGGGTCTTTCCTCAGACTGGATCCTTCTTTACTTCTGTAGGCATCGCATTGTGTCCACATCCCACATCACTGTTTGAGACTTTCTCCTCCTTTGTTTCCTGTGGTTTTGTACTACCCTGAGTCTCTTCACCTCCCATCAGTCCTTGGTCTCTTTCATTGACACTTTTATTTCCCCATTATCTGGCATTCTGTTCAGTTAAATCTCCCCTCCTTTCACTTTCTACATTCTCCCATAAGGATCTGAGCCACCTAGATGATCTCAACTATTTATTTAATTACAGGAGTTTTAGAATTGTGGTTTTTTTTTAAAGAGTTTACTTATTTGACAGACAGAGATCACAAGTAGGCAGAGAGGCAGGAGGGGGGCGGGGGGAAGCAGGCTCCCCGCTGAGCAGAGAGCCCGATGCGGGACTCGATCCCAGGACCCTGGGATCATGACCTGGGCTGAAGGCAGAGGCTTGAACCCACTGAGCCACCCAGGCGCCCTTAGAATTGTGTGTTTTATCCAAGCCTCTGTATTAGTGTTCACGTTTGTGTTTCAGTTTGCTTGCAGGGGAATGCCATCCCTATGTTCCATGGCCTCTTAAAAGGAAGACATGGAAATCCAAACACCCCGTCCTCACCACCCCCAAAGCAGCTGCTCTTCAGCTCTCCTAGTTATCTTTCAACTCTCAGACAAGAAACTCAGAGACTCAGACTCATCCATGGTTTTAATTCACTCTGTGACTGACGACTCACCGAGTCTTGTGGAGCCTCTGTACCTTCCTTCTGCCACCTTGGCTTTTCCACCACCTTCCCAGTAGTCCAAGCTTCTAGTCTTCTTTCACTTGAGTTTCTTCCCTCATAATTGCTACTAAGTAATTTTCTTAATGCTACTAAGATAATTATTTCTCAGTAGTGTATCATTATAAAGACATTCAAGGATTCTGTGATACAGGCCGCAGCCCTCCGGAGCAAATCTTCATTCACCATCCTGACACATGCCATTATTTGTTCCGTGACTCCTGATTTTCCTTCCAGGTTTAGTTTATGCCACTCCTTGTGAGATTACAGCCAAGCTGGGGGACTCCCCACTGAAGAGTCTCCAGGCCTACCACGTCTGTAGTTCTGTACCTGCACCTTCTTTTTAATTTTTATTTTATTTTATTTTATTTATTTATTTGACAGAGATCACAAGTAGGCAGAGAGGCAGGCAGAGAGAGAGGAGGAAGCAGGCTCCCTGCTGAGCAGAGAGCCCGATTCGGGGCTCTATCCCAGGACCCTGGGATCATGGCCTGAGCCGAAGGCAGCGGCTTTAACCCACCGAGCCCCCCGGGACCCCTGTACCTGCACCTTCTAACGCTCTCACCCAACATGCAGTACCATCTCAATTCTCTTTCGTGTCTCCTTCCTAGGTGTCCCCCATCTGGACATTACCATTACCCTATTTTCACCTCCTTTATACCCCTCTCACGGCAGGTGACACACCGGCAGGCCACTCTAATAAGGCATACAATGCCCCCTCGTGTGGTTTGATTGTAACCTCCTTGAAGACAGATGCTGAGCTGGTCTTTAAGGTTTCCTTCCTCACGTCAGGAACTAGTGCCCAATCTGTCAGGGGAAAAACGCTTAATAAATATTTGTGTGCTGAGTTCTGAGGAAAATGAATAGCTCATAGTCCATTAAATCAGGAGTTCTATAATCAAATAATTGGGGGAAAGAGGACAGACAAAAATAAACAGGGTTCTTGCCTGTATGACTTCCTAGGTCTTTCCACTTACTAATGTGTGGCTTTCCAGAGTGGTCCGCAGCCTGAGGTGCTGCCCACACTTCTCCGAGCACAACACTCTTTTATCACCGAGCATCGTGTAGGAATAGCGTTGCTGACAGACTCGTGCCGGGGAACACTGTGAGCTTTTAAATAAAAAACTAAAGGCAATTTTAATATTCAGGACCTTAGAAATGAAAAAAAAAAAATTAGCTAGCCCGTAAAATGGCAAGGGGGCATTTCTATGTTAAGCCTCCAAAATATTACCTGCTTCACAGTCCCCTCTCCCAAGAGGATTTCCCCGACTATCAGTTATTTGTTGCCTGTTTCCAGCTCTGCTCCCCACCGGCAAGCACCCACCGCTCTTTTCTATTCTCACTTTGTGAGACACTTTTTTGTCTGCGAGGATCTTCTTAACAATCCCAGGAAGGTGGAAAAGAGAAAATTAACTACACGCATAACTCTCAGGCCCTTATAATTTTAAAAGGATTTACCACAACTTGAAAGTGTTGCTAAAGCAACATACATATTAAATAGCTATTGATAGGTGGGCACACAGTAAGAAACTGATTACAATGGAGTGAATATTCTATCTGGACTTTGACATTTCATAGCTGTGGTCCATTTTTTTTTTGCCATGACATTTACTTTAGGAATGTTCCTAATAATAATTTAAAATAATAAGCACCAAATATTGCTTGAGTTTCACCCAGATGCCCCCAAAATCTTACCCTTGTAATCCTCAAGAATTGCCCCTCCCAGTACCTTGAATGCAAAATACAAGCTGTGTTTGTAATGTTTCTGAGGATGAATTCCTCAGGACTGTTCCTTTAGGGAAAGAAGAGAGAGAGACTTTGTGTGTGTGTGTGTGTGTGTTTGTGTGCGCGTGTGTGTGTAAAATAAATAAAATGTTTTCCAATACATGGAGAGGGTTCCAGATTAAACCCACATACGGTTATCTCCTTGGCAACTTGGAATCAAGATAATTGGGTTAGTAGGAATTACTAATACTGGCTATGTAGATATATAAATAGGTCATACTCTTCGATCATTCACGGACCTTTATTTTTACAGTATCCCAGTTTTTGTTGGTTTTCTTCCCACTCAAATGCTCTAGCCTGAGCTGATCAACAGGTAAGAAAACTTAAATAATTCTTTTTCCTGAAATTCTTATGAAATATTTTACTTGAATGTCTCCTAATCAAGATCCTTCATTAAGGGACGCCTGGGTGGCTCAGTTGGTTAAGCAGCTGCCTTCGGCTCAGGTCATGATCTCTGCATCCTGGGATCGAGTCCCACATCAGGCTCCTTGCCTGCTTCTCCCACTGCCTCTGCCTGCCACTCTGACTGCCTGAGTTCGCTCTCGCTCGCTCTCTCTCTGAAATAAATAAAATCTTTAAAAAAAAAAGATCCTTCATTAAGAATCTAGATGTGGGGGCGCCTGGGTGGCTCAGTGGGTTGAAGCCTCTGCCCTCGGCTCAGGTCATGATCCCAGGGTCCTGGGATCGAGCCCCGCATGGGCTCTCTGCTCAGCAGGGAGCCTGCTTCCCCCTCTCTCTGCCTGCCTCTCTGCCTACTTGTGATCTCTGTCTGTTAAATAAATAAATAAAATCTTTAAGAAAAAAAAAAAGAATCTAGATGTGGCACAAATAGGGTTAGAAAGAATTCAATGGATGGGTTGATACTGTACATGGACTGAAATGTTCTGGTAGAAAGGAAACTGTCCCCAACTGCTGCAACTTTGATTATCCTCTAGATAAGATAAACACTGCTCATTTGATTACTTGGAGAAGATGCAAGCTGGTCTGCTGGTTCACCACAGGCCAGAACTCCTTCCTTCATGATCAGAGAAGGACAGCAATGGCTCAATCCAATGGTCCAAAGTGACAGTCAGAATTATACAGCTCCACAGAAAATCATTGCCTCCAAAATGCAAACCTACCGGTTGCATCCTTCTAGAACATCTTGCTAGCGTGTTAAGGGCAGATAATCTGACTCTCTCATTCACCAATAATTCACTGAAGCTTTATAGAGAGCCTGAATGGTAGGTGCTTAAAACGTCTTTGTTGAACAAATCTTGTCTACTCTGCTCATATCATTATTCAACTCTAATAGATGACAGTAATATAGTCTAAGACGATATTGACACTTTGGGGGGAAAAAAGGAAAAGAGTAGCATTTTCATCCCCCCATCCCACATATAGCTTAGATAATTGCTCTACTCAAAACAGGTGCTTGATATGTTTTTTTTAAGTGAAAGGATAGCTAAAACTATCTTTTAAGTTTTTAGAGCATTAGTTACTGAATTACCATGTTCCTTTATGCCAAATAAGTAATTCTGTATAACAATATATTTTGTATTATACTATACATAGTAAATATGTATAATAATATAATAAGTATAATAAGTAAATTTTGCCAAAGAAATAAGTGACTCAAGTGCTCAAGAGGTTGGCCTTCACTTAGGGGCACAGAAGCTGGCCTCCAACCCTGGTGTCTTTGGGAGTACTTCACTCAGGGCCGTTTACAAAGTACCCAAACCTCCCCTGCAGGCATGCTGGGCAGTGCGTGCTTTCGGCAACAGCCCTGCGGCTCTCATCTACCCTGTAAATCAGGAGAATGCCTACTGGTTTCCGCTCCCTCTCTGCATACCTCGTTTATCACTCCAGCCAGCACCGCAGCCAGCCTTGCCTCAACGTACCTCCCTTCGTTTTGTGATTTGAATACTATGTTTTACTTGTGCTTAGAATCTGAGCCTTGCCCTGAGAAGGATGGAGACAGTTGCAGACCATCCAACTCGTGCATGGAAACTGCAGGTGACTGAAGAGCAGTGTCCGATTTTTGAGGCTGCCTCAGAGAGCAAATCTCTCTCTTGGATGCTCCTGTGAGAGGAATGTCAAGATGGATTTCCGCGGGGGTAATAAGCAACTGAAGGGACCGGAAATCACTCATTGCTAATGTGAAAAAGGACATAGGATTTTTCATCAGGCATCTGAGCTCCGGCTCCATCCCTGCCTGCATTAGCCATTACGAGATGAAAGCAGATGGAAATTATTCATTCCCTCCAAACTCACGTTCTTAAAATGCCATCTTACAGAATAGCCTCCCCACAATCTTTCAGGTCCAGGGAAATGGGACAAACGAGTCTTTCTGTAGAGCAGCCGGAGGAGCCTCACCTTCTTTACCGTCTCCTTGCTGCACTAACATCTTCGGCACCGTCCTTGGCCGTGTGTCATGGGCACGGTAGCTGCCTCCATCTCTCATTCCAGAAACCAATATTGCACTGCATGTTAACTGAATAAAATTTAAATTAAAAAAAAATAAATAAATGACTCCAGCGCACTTATCTTTTCATCCTGAAGCACACTCTGAGTCCTCCCACCCCAAGGCTGTCCTGACTGTCCTGGTGGCTTGATCGTCCTCCGACACCCAGGTCCTATCTTGCACCCATCGACAGCCGCGTCTGTCAAAATGCTCGGAGTCATGGCCGTAGAGTTAAGAACTCATCTTTCAGCGTATGAGAAAACTATCTAAGAATGCTCTGACCTTCTCCATATCTGAAATGTAGGTTTTAGTCCCTAAAACATCATTTTATAATTAAACCAGAAATCAAATTGACCAACTCCTATTGGTTTTGTGAGGAGAAGGGGGGAAGGGCGGCTCCGGGAACCCACACCAGTAAGGGGGCCTATGTGTTGCCAGGGTTTGGGAGGGGAAGGGAGGAAATGGCCAAACAAGAAGGTTCTCAAAGAGACTGACGCCTTGCCTGGTCATTATGGGTATATGGCATCGGCTCTGCTGGACTCCCACTCTTTGAAGGCAGAGGGGGCACTGAGGTGTGATGGCAAAAAAATATAAGTTCTAGACTCCCAGGGGCATAGACTGAAGTCTCATTTCCTCCACTTTCCAGCTCTATGAATGTGGACAAGTTGCCCCACTCTCTGAGACTCAGTTCCCTCGTTTGTGACCCTGGGGTTAATAACAGCCTCTCTTCAAATCCTCCATACGACATTGTGCCTGTAATCAGCAATACAATGTACTGTATGCTTACACTTTTGTTAAGGGTGGATCTCGTGTTAAGTGCTCTTAACAATCAAAATCAAAATTTAAAAAATCAATAAAAAAAAAACCATAAAACCCAACTAAACAAAAAGCACTCCAGGTTATTTTGAAACTTCAATAAAATAATGCAAAGTGGATTAACAACTGGGGTTGGAACACAAAAGGTGCTCAAAAGCTTTATTTGTTTTCTACAAAGTCCCCCCTCAGCGTCACCCAAATAATAGGAAACAATGCAGATGGGAAATTGTTCTATGGGGATTGTGACTTTTTCACTATTGTTTTGCCGATGTGGAGCATCGTACGTGGGACCTAAGAAGCTCTCAACTAAAATTTATAAATGTGAATGAGATGTATCAATTATCTTTTTGTGAGACTCACAACGGTCTCATAAAACACACCTTGGTACCAGAGAATTTTAAAAATAAATAGAAATAAAGTACAATTTGTACTCTTAAGAAGGGCAGTGATAAGGTACAATGTTGCTTATAGAAAAGGAAGTGTTTCTCAAATGCATCCTGAGTCCCTGTCACATCAGACACGAAACACAGGAAAACCACAGTAATGGAGGAAAAAAAAAAGGACACATAGAAAACAAAACAATGTCTCTTGGGTTATTAAAATATACTTATTATTGTATGACTCAATAAGAAAAATTATGCCTTATTTGACATCAGCTATATTTTACCACACAAAAGTCCTATCTTAACATACTACTTGTTGACCAGAAGTGTCACTTTCTTAAAACACACTTCTGTTTACATATCATACCTAAGTCTATCCACAACTCTGATGTACAAGGACTGTTCAGACGTTTTACTTGTCTGAGCTTGCAAATGGGCCCATGCCAACAAAACACACACCGGCCACCATACTGAATGAACTAATATTAATTCAAAGCTGGTCTTTGATGTCTCTGGATATCACTTCACAGAAGAGGGAGGGCTTCAGATAAATGCATAATTCAGTAAGGGCACTGGTAAGATGGGATGGGGAAAGGCCAATGAAGAAATGGACTTCATTTAATGAGAAACGAGTCTCTCACATCCATAGGCTTTAGTATCCTTATCCATAAAACAAGAGACATAGACCCAGCCAGTGCTTCACTAACTGTCTCTACTGGTCCCTAGGGAGTTCTGGTATGGTGGAGTTATGACTGAGCTGGGCTTTGGGTCTTCAATCTGGGAAGCTTCCATTTTTTTTTTTTAATCTGTCTTAATTATTAGCTTGCCATAGTAAGACTTTCTTTGAACAAAGTATTAAACTATAAAAAATCTGTAAAGTCGGTGGTGAACTAAGCAAATTAATTGGTTTGCATTTAATCAGCAGGTCTTTGAGCCTCTAAGACTAAAAATGTTTAAGTGCTTTGCAGGTTACTAAATGCACTAAATTGTATGCATGGTCTCCCTTCAATACTGTTGTGAGGTCAATGTTATCTTCCCTCCATTTTGAAGATTAGGAAGCTGAGGCTTGTTGAAGTCAGCCATGAACCTAAAGATACACAGGTAGTCAGTCACAGAGCTGATACAAGAGCACAAGTATTCTGGTCCCAAGGGCAGTGTCCCTCCCCCACAGAGCACTGCCTCACTCATGTAGGGGACTTTCCCACTCAGATGGCACAATACCTGAGAGGAGATAAAGGAAAGACAGGCAGACTGTTTAGTCTTATTCTGCATTGTAAATATGCCCCAAGTATCAAGGCCAATATGTCATTTGCCTGTCTCCTTCTTCTATCACCACGGGTTATCGCAGAACACACGGTTTGGGTGTTCATTTCTATCCTCATTATCTAAGGGATGGGAGGAAGCACTTAATTATCATTTAATTTCACCACCATTAGTATTCAAGTCTAGTACGTCCTACCCGCTTCTCTACTACATCTCTTAATCAAATGTATGCCTGAAGTCAGAAGGAGAAGAAAGCCGGACATGGTGAAAGAGGAAGTATAAAGGCATCACACTGTCGCCACTGGCAGTTGGATCTGTATCACATGAAGAAGGAAAATTTGAGGCACAATGTAGCGTCGTGTTAAAGAAACATGTTAATGTGTTTTTGTACTTATTATTATTCCCATTTCGTAGCAGGGAAATGAAATAAGTTTAAAAGAAACTTGGCCAGGGTCACCTGGGTGGCTCAGTCTGTTGAGCATTTTGCCTCTTGGTTTTGGCTCAGGTCATGATCTCAGGGTTGTGAGATCAAGCCCCGTGTTGGGCTCCATGCTAAGCGAGACTCTCTCTCTCTGCCTTTGCTCCTCCACCCACTCACACACACACTCTCTCTCTCCCTCTCTAGAACAAATAAAATCTTTAAGAAGAAGAACAACAAAAAAAACCCCAAAACTTGACAGTCACATAGGTAGTAAACAGCAGGTCAAGGACACATAGTCTCATCTAAGTAGATGTTTAATATGAAGTTAAAATTAAGCTAGAGTAAAGAGGTATGAGCTCATTAATCCAAACTGAACTAAACTGAATGTATTGTACTGAGAACCCAAATCTATTTCTTGGATGCCCATTGGGATGAGACCTGGAATAGCAGCTGGGCTTGGGGTACTAATTCTTAGGAGCCAGTATTACCTTCCTGAACTTCCGTGTTGAAAAAGGATTCTGAGGTCTTGAACCACACCAGCAGGAAAAAGTGCCATGTTCAGTTAGTTATGTCTAAGGAGGGTGCGAGGGTCTAAGTGGGAGTGAGGACATGGGTGTTCCGTATTTCATGAACTTTACCTACTGAAATCAATTTCATTTGCAATGAAAACTCTCATTGCAAATACCTTACAGTAATTCTTAATCATGACAGTCATACTAAGAGCTTTCTTCTACTTCTATTCAATAACCGAACCAAAAACCATACAACTATTTAGACAACTCTATAATTCCAAGTATCTAGTTTTCTGCCAAAGTCCAAGATACTAACATCTGCTTTCTTCAGCACACAAGCAAAACACAACTCACTTTCACCAGACAAAATAAATTCCCCTAAATCCATGTGAAACAATAATTTCTCTTTCTGAAATGACCATCAATAGCTCTATTTTCATGGAAAAAAAAAAACATGATTACAAAAAACAAAGTGACAAAACATTTGCACCCCTCCCAAGTGGTTTCAGTAACTCTCTTGGCACCAATGATGCACATGAAATCTTATAACCTGCAAACCAACGTGTCTCTTCCACAGAATCACGCTATGGTGGGGGGGGGGGGAGGAATAGACAGAGAAAAAGGAAGTTGTTGGCCTTTCAGTAGATGTTTAGAATCTTGCCATTATTCAGGATCATTTATTTCAACTCCCTGCTGAAGAACAGTGTGATGGAAGGCTGAGACACACTGCCCTCTGCAGATGTCCGTGCAATCCTGGGTCTCTCATGTGAACTCATTCTGCCTGATTATCCTCATGTACACAGAGCTGCCCATCTCGTTTCCCATCACATTCATTTAAGTGCTAATGTCACAGAGATTCTGGAAGAAGATGTGTCCCAGAAGTGGAAAGATTTATTGGTAAATACACACGCAGAGTTGGTGGCCTTGAGAATGGAAGGCTGTCTCTCAAGGTTACGGTGGCAGAGGATGAGGGCCGACTTGCTTACTGTGTATGAAACACAAGATGATGAAAGAGGTACAGACGCCATCTATAATTCCACAGCCCAATTTTGACCAACGTGTGCTATTTTTCAGCTCTGCTGGAGATTAGCGAGGTCTTCTGACAATCTGAAAACATTTCAGAATTTCTGTTTAAGTATCACATTGCTTCTCAATGACATGGACTTGGCAAGTGAAGCTTCTTTCTCGTGTCTGTTCTGCCTCCTTTCACTCCCCAGTCAGGATGCCCCCAGCCCAGCAGATGGGAGCCAGACTGAGCTACATCATGACGGAGATCGGTCCAGCAGCCTCCTCCCCCGCCCATGGGGTAGAAGTACAAAAACCATTAATACAGAAGATTGACCAAACCTCACAAAATGGGATGAAAGATCTTCAGATACTGGAGTGGGAGAGATTCCAGTCAACTCAAGAGCTTCAGAGTCAATGAGAACTTGTAGAAGAATCACTGAATTTTAGAGCTGGAAGAGGCCTTACAACGGTGGCATTCAAACATTTAAGTTTACTTAGTGGGCGTAAACCCTAGCTCTGGCCCATACTAGCTGTGCTAGCCACAGTCTACATATGTATGCCTTTGGCATGCTGTGTGACCCCTGAACCCCAGCTAGCTGTTAACTATCTCTAGAAGCCTCTTTAGGTCGGAGAGGAGGTACTTGGTCAAAAAATGGGGAGGGGCCTGACCAAGACAACCAAGTCAGTTGCACAGAGGCTAAAGGAGAGAAAGGTTCTCAGGAGGGGCAGCAGCCTGCTTTATAACCTTTATTGCCCACATTCAGCGTTCTGCTTCTTTACTTATTCAGGTGCCCACTACGGAACTTTCTTCCCTCTTGTAGAAAGCCACACACCAGCAATGTTCCTTCATAGCACCAACTTATCAAGTTCACAGAATTAGTTTATTCTGCCCTTGAGGCAGACAGAGGTAGTTGTGAAATAAACGGAATTTAATTCAGCTCGGCGTTGGTGCGGGTCCATGCAGTAGCCCTCGGTACCACGCGTTGCTTTTTAACTTTAGTGTTATGCTTGCTCTGAAACCATCCATTCTATCCATTCACCAAACATTCATGGAATGTCTCCTCTGAGGCTAACAGCGTGCTAGACCTTATGTGTAAGAAAAGGATGTATTCTGTTGATATCTCCATGGTCCCAATAATAAAGTAGCTCACGGTCTTCCCAGCGGAGATGCTCAAAGGTCTCACTGGTAGATCGGCAGCAGCAGGGACTGGGACTGGGGCAGGAGGACGGCCCTGGAGTCAAGCAAACTCACCTCCTTCATATAACCTGAGGACAATAACAGCATCTTCTAATGAGTTCTTATCCAGTTATTGTGAAGATTTAAGGAAATGACACGCAGACAGCATGGCGCATATGCTTCGCAGCTAGTAAGCACTCAGTAAATGTTAGCCCTATTTGTGGTTTAAGCAGTGAGTTGAGAATACACTTAGAGGCTCCAATTCATTTGAAAACTAAGTGAGGAGGTGAGGCGTTGTTTAGTTACTCCCATTAGGTTGTGCTTCAACTACTTGGGAAGGGAGTTGACTAAAAATTCACGGGGTTGAACAGAGTTACATTTGAAGAAACTTAATCAGGCAAGTGGATGGATGGGAAAGCACAGAGAATAAAGTCAAGGACACTAGTTATAAAAATAATAATCTTGGCAAGAGTTAGTGGGAACTTAAGGTAACGTCAGTGCAAAAGATAGAAAATAACAAAGAGGAGGTCTGAGGATAATTAGACACCACTGGTGATGGAGAATAAAATAGAGAAAATTAGAGGTGTCTGCAAGATTTAAAATATAGCACCTAGAAAAGGAGACAATTCAGGATGAGCAAGAGAATCAAGAGGGGGAAAGACAAGGTTTCCAATTTCCTATTTTTCAGCATACGTTTCTATATCCAGGATTTGTGAGTGGCCAAATACTGTTCAACACACACCCTTTCTTATATCCAAATGCCACATCTTTCCAAAAGCTCAGCTTCAGCTGGATCACGTTCAAAGGCACACACGTCCAGGCAGTGTCACCCACTGCTTTGCACGACTGGCCCGGTACAGCATAAACCCTCCAGCCTCACTGCTTGCTCTCTTAAAGGAACTGATGATGTAGACTGGATGTCCTAAGAGTTCAGATCTTCCCACCAATTTCTTGAAGACGGTGTCACATATACTGGTGCTGCTACAGTTCAAGGTGCCCTTCTGAGTTCACAAAGGAATGTTGTTTGGAATGAGTGATTTAGAAGTAATCCAGACTAGCTTCTGTTCCTCACAGGGAGCAAGAGTTAAAGGAGAATACCTCTTTCTCAACCTCTTCTCAACTCAGCATCTGAAAAGCCACTCCTTTTCCCATATACCCTTTACAGAAGTAACCCTTGTAGATTTACCTATCATGCATTGAGTGCCTACTGTATGCCAGACGTTGTCCAAAGCACTTCAGAGCAACAGCTCCTCTTATCTCCTTAGTTTCCCTATCAGGAAGCTTTCCCCATTTTCCAGAAGAGTGGAGTGAGAATAGAAACAAACTTGTCCAAGGCCGCTCAAGTAGCTAGTGTTAGAGCCACGATTCAAATCAAGTTCAAAGGAGTATTAAAAGAACTTAGGTAGGGGGTGAAATTTTTTGCAGACTGGAAAATTGGGACTAGAACTGAGGAAGAGTATATTACGTTTCAGTGTTTACAAAGTACTCATTAGCTGTGAATGGAAATTAACATCAATCACAATGTGCTGCCTCTCGCAATTTTTTCATATGTTCAGAGGAAATCTAATTTATTAGTTTCAAAACTTCAGAATAGGATGATTATTTGACTCTAATTCTTAGGATGCAGTGCAAAGATAGAGATAATTAGGTACTCTTCATGGAGATGAAGATGAAGCTTGTGGTCTAGTCAGTGGGTCATGCTGAATTTTTCGTTTCCAGGAGCAGTTAATGGCATGTATCTGGACTGAGTTATAGCTCCCGAAATTGACATGTTAAAGTCCTAACCCTCTGTACCACAGAATGTGACTACATTTGGAGGTAGGATCTTATGGAGATAAGGCAAAATGAGGTCACGAGGGAAGGCCCTAATTCAATTTGGCTGCTGTCTTGACAAGTAAAAGAAAATTCTGTCTTGACAAGAAAAAGAAATTCGGACAAAGGCACAGAGGAAGACCATGTGAAGACACGGGGAGAAGAAGGCCATCTACAGGAAAGGAAAGGGGCCTCAGAAGAAATCAACCTTGCTAACACCTTGACCTCAGTCTTCTATCCTCCGGAAAAGGAGACAATACATTTCTGTTGTTTAAGCCACGCGATCTGTGGTCCTTTGTGACGGCAACCCTAGCAAACTAATATGACATGCTTGGAGTTGTCCACAGTCAAGAACCTGGGCTCCCTTGTGAGGAAAATCATATCAGCATATTCATTGAGAAGGATGAAATGGTAAGAAGAAATGCTTTGGAGGCTCCAGAGTGTTCTCTTTTAGGTAAAAACAAAAAGCAAACAGAGGAAGGGGACATAAGATTTGATCTGCAGCGGCACTGTCATTTTAAATCTCCAGACGCCCATGCGATGAGCTCGTGAGGCCCTTTACGGAGACCTGGATTTCCATGTCCCTCTCAGTGCTTTCCTCCTGCTTCTGAAGGGGGAGGGACTGTCAGCCCTTCCCCTCTGCACCTTCCACTGAAAATCTCTCCTGACGGTTTTCAGGCCATAGAGTCTCCTCTTAAACAGAGCATAGCCTCACCTCAACCTGACGGTTGTCTTCTTCTGCTTCTGCATGTGAAGCCACTCAGATAAGAAAGTGCTCTCAACAGGCTCAGCTAAACTACTGTTCAGTCATATTGATGTAGTCTCGTGATTTTAATGTGTTTGCGGTCTGTCTTGCTCCTGGATTTCTACCTTTATTCCCATCTATTTGAGAGGTATGCCATTTTTTTTTTTTTTCCTGACAGACCTAACAAAGGCAATGATTTCTATTTATGGAGTTTCTATGATGTGGCCAATATTTCCTATTATTAGCTCTAATCCTCAAACCTGTCCTTAAGGTTAAATACGATCACTTCCATTTTATGGATGTGAAATATAAGACTTTAAAGAGGCCATAAAGGAGGTGAAATCTGAACAAAGTCCTGATAGTAAAACCTAGCTTTTTCTCCCTGGATATGCTGTTTTCTAATTGTGGTCATTCCCATGTCACTGCCACGACGTTGATCATATCTGCCTACTGCCCATACTATTATTTATTTAACATTTTCCTTCCAACTTCTGCCTTAATGTTGTTTCAAGCAATATGCAACAACCGTATTTTTATGTAGCTTAATGCCACAGCTATACTCCTTAAATATTAAAATGAATACAACATTACATTTTACATGAATATGCACTAAAACAAATGAGCTCATGAGCTGTATAAGATATGAACAACCACGTAAAACCTAAAACTGTCCTGTGTCACCCCCGGTATAGATATCATACTCTCAGAAACACGACACTATTAACCGGTACTATTTAGGAACAGAATGAACGTAGGGCAGGGCCCAGCACAAGCCGTGATGTTTTCCCAGAACCACGAGCCATGCGTTCTAATAAGCAAGCTGTGCAGCCTCCTGGCAGGATCTTAAAATCTAGAGCTTTGCCTAATGGGTACTGCACTTAATGCTTCTTTATTTAATTTTTTTTAAACTAGGCTCCACACCCAGTGCGGAGCCCAAAGCAGGACCTGAACTCAAGACGATGAGCTCAAGACCTGGGCTGCAACCAAGTGTTGGAAGCTTCACTGGCTGAGCCACCCAGGCGCCCTGGCTTACACTATTTTTGAAGTAATCGGCTGCACTCTCTTCGTTTCCTGTTGATTCTTGAGCTCCACAGTCCCTGTTGATATTGATAAGGGAATTAGGAAGCCGAAGAAGGGATTGACCCAGCCCAGCTGCCTCGTTGTAGAGCGACTGGCTTTATAGGCCAATCGGACACAAGCCGCTCTTGGAGAGGTCAGCCTCCTGTCAGGCAGAGGGAACAGATTTCAGGAAAGTAGGATACAGTTGGGTCCACCTGCTGAATCTTGTGCCCGTTTCCCAAAATATCTCCCTCTCCGCCTGTCTTTGAAGTCTGAAGTGCTCTGTAATAAATACGTTTCTATGTCATGTGTGGGAAATTTCCAGAATCACGTATTAGGTTATAAGTAACCTGTAGGAAAAAGAACGCTCTAAGTCATTACTACCTATACTCTGCTAGTGGTTTTGGGTGGCAGAAGGGGCTTGGGAACAAAAGGGCTCAACCAGGGTTGGGGGATGGGTATGTTAAAGCCAAGTGCCTCCTTCCCTCCTCTGGGCTCCTAGACAGAATTCCTCCCTTTCCCCACCCTCCCTCTGATCTGGGGTTTCTCTGTGCTGTCAGGCATGCCACCGCCAGGACCAGGAGCTTCTCTAACAGGTCCAGGCCCCCTGCTTGCAAGGGGCGTCTATACAGTTCATGCAAAAAGTCTCTTTTTAAAAAGTTAATACAATCTTCGAGCATGTTAACGTGAAAGTGGTTTCCGGAACAAGGGAGCTAACACTCTCCCTGTGTTGGACCCAAGTCAGAGCAAATGTTTGGTGCTGGGCTCCGGCATCACACTTGCAGCATACTGCCTGTGAAAGTTAATTTTATGGCCGCTTGGCTAGGCGAGAGCATGAGTTATTTCATCAAACAGTAACTCAGGTGTGGCTGTGAAGGTATTTTGTTAACACCTGCAATCAGCTGAATTTCGGCAGTTTACCATCAATAATGGGGGGATGGCGAGGGGCTCCTGCAATCAAGCGAAAGCCTGAAGAGCAAAAACGTGTTTCACAGGAAGAAGAAATTCTGCCTCAAGGAGACACCATTAACACCTGCCTGAGTTCCCAGCCTGCCAGGACCTGCTCCACAGACTTTGGACTTGGCAGCCCAGATAATACCATGAACCAATTCCTTAAAATAATAATTAAAAAAAAAATTTAAAAACCCAGTATCTATCCCACTGGTTCTGCTTCTCTGGAGAGCTCTGACGGATCCGCAGCCCATCTGGAGCACATGTGCAGAAAGACAGCCAAGACTTCGAGGGGTCTGGAAACGCCAGTCTGTTAATTTGAGGAGTGGCCGACAATGCCACACATGCTTCTTCTGGAAGAGGGAGGTCCGAGCGTGATCAGACAGCGGTCTTCATACATTTAAAAGGCTGAAATGTGGAGGAGGCATCAGACTTGTTCTGTGTTGCCCCAGAAACCAGAATTTGGCCCTAAGGTTAGAGGTAACAGCAGGCAGATTTGCAATCAATAGACGTAAGAGTCCGTGCTAATGGTTTGAGCTCCACCAGCTCCCAAGGGATGGGATTTCCAACAGAACGGAGATATGTGGAGGAAACTTAGAATAAGGGCTCCTTGATCAGGTGAGAGGAAAGAGCTCGGAATCAGCAAGGATTCACTTACCAAGGGCTTCCTGTGTGCCAAGCACTGCGCTCAGTACTTCACACATTTGATTTAGCCACATCAGCCTTCCAACTCCGAAGGTGGCCTTAGTGTATCCTCACCTTAAAGACTGGAAAAATAAGGCTCTTGGAAATCCGGTAACTGGTCCAAAGTCATCCACCAAGTAGAGAAGCAGCAGGTTTCCAACCGAGGCCCACCTGACTCTCACGACTCCACTGTGTGGAAACACAGGCCTTCCCTGTGACAACAGGACTCAAAAATGGTTCATGTGAGCCACAGGCCATTGGCTTTTCCACCCGTGGCACAGCATCCTAATTACACGTTCGTCTGCCTTCAGTCCAATGGGGGGAGGTGAATTTCTCTGGGATACAGCCATGCCTTATTTGCCAAAGCAGTGAAAGCGAAAGAAATACAGTCTTTCCTGAAACAAATACCGGTTGACCACAGGTACTAGTTATCTAGAAAAGCAGCTACAAACAGCACAGACGTGGCCTTGATCCCATCGAAAAACTTACATCTCCAGGAAAGGCAAATATTAAATGAAAATGTATTAAGTATTTAATTACAATCGTCACCAATGCTGAGAAGGAGAAGAAACGGATTCTCTGAGAATGAGCATCAGGTGGATCCTCTTCCTGTCTGGAGGGTCAGGGAAGACCCTCAATGAGGGGGTGCCAGGGTGGGAACCAGTCAGAGCGCTGGAAGAATTCAAAAACGACCCACGTGGCCAACTTTTTATTAGCAAAAAAGGCAGGGGATGAAGAGGTGACAGAGACCACTTGCACAGAATATGGAATGGTTTTAAATGAGTCAGTGAGGATAGAGATAACTTGGTGGCTTGGGACAACCCAGTCATAGTCCTCAAGTGCAGCTGCATCAGAGGCTTGGGGGGTGTGGAGAAAAAGTCAACAGGGCAGACTGGAGATCGCCACTCCTGGAAGTTCTCTCTGCAAGGTGAGCCTCTTGGCTGGCGTCAGGAAACTCGGGACATTCACAAGGTTCCCACCATTCCCACAAGGATATGAGTGGCTCAGTGTACCTACACTGTTTGTGGGAACAATATGGTTTATGCTGAGCACTTGCTTTTTTTCACATGTCTGGAATCGGGTAGGCAGAAGATGCCTACGTGACCAACCCCTAAGCAAACTCCTGAGCACTGATGCCTAATGAGCCTTCCTGGCGGAAACCATCTCATACAATGGTCACTCCTCTGACAGAGGGATCAGCACACCCTAGGTGACTCTGCAGGGAGGGCTCAGGAAACTTGAACTTGGTCTCTTATCTCTTCATCCATGCATCTTTGTCCTATGGGTGAGCTGGCTTTGTGTCTTTTCCTTGTAATAAATCTTACCATGAGTACAAACTACGTAAGTTCTGTGAGTGTCGCTAGGGAGTCACCAGTGTGGGGGGAGGTTGGTCTTGGGAACCCCTGACACACGGGATATGACCTTGCTGACTCCCCAACAGTGGCCATGGAAACAGGAGTTTTCCTCTGATGGCACAAGAGCTTATTGAGATGGGCTGAAAGGTCTTCTCACTTCTGGGGACCTCCAGTGTCTGTAGCTAATTCCCTACTTTAAGGTCTAGAAATGTCTGCAGTGATCCACAGCTGTGCAATGAAAATTTAAAGACAAACACCAACTTCCAGGGAAGATGCATAATAAATATTAAATAAGCACCTGCAACCCCAGTCCCATGGCCCTGGATCTGCCAGGAACATGCCATCTTACCATCGGGAGCTCAGAAAGCCAATTCTGCAATGCTCTATAGTTTTAATCTATCTGCCCTTTATTAAAATGCAGGATGCACCAATGAGTCTAATAAGGTGGTCTTAAGAGCATTTCTGTTTTATATCTTTACATTTAGATAGCTGACGTTACTGTCTTAATACTTTCTTTTCAACTTCTTATTCAAGACCAAGGAAAATCAGTCATTTCTTTGCACTTTACATTCTGCTAATTGCAAGATCTAGCAATATGAACATACTAGAAACCACACAAAAGCAAATTTTATAAAATATAAGCCACTTCACTACAGCCAGAGGAACAATGCTTAAAGCTGCTGATTTTGCTTACTAAATACTTTTG